>JAGMVL010000373.1:0-189893 GCA_019202695.1 Populus x sibirica
CATTGTTAACGTGAAAATAGTAATAATAATTTTCAATATTATTATCAATATCATTTGTTATTGAAAATAGTAATGAAAAAAAGAGCTTTTTATAATTAGGTGATTTAATTAATTAAATTGAACAAGTTCAATTTGATTTAATGGCTTTAGAAAATAGACGGAGCATTGTGGAGATGAAAGCAAAGACGTTCCGGTGAATTTAGGTGAAAAAATCGAGGAGCGGACCCGAGAATTAAAATGAGATGAAATTTGTTCGATTTGTGTTGCATTTTTTGAATTGAGTATGGAGATGTTACGAGTCATTCAGGGCAAAAGCAGGAATTATAATTGACAACCTTGACACACTACAACGTGTAACAAAGATATAAAAAAATATTGCAGAAGTTTTTTGTTTACTCCATTTATTTTTTCTTCCTTGGTATCAAGAATAGGTTAGTATCCACCTGTCTCTTCACTTGTTACTTAGTAGATCTTCCTATGTCAGAAGGGATGGAGGCTTCGCTTATTTCCTTCTTCATCAAACAATTCAGATGTTAATACAAATCAACGTTTTGTGTTCCAGTACTGTTGAATGATTTCCAATTATCTTCCTTGATCTAGAGTTGTGTCGTTAGCTCCTGGAGGGAAGATCTAAAATTGGTAAAAGCAATATTACCCCTGATGTCAAGTCTTCTTAATATAAATCTTGAAGTTTTCAGAATGATCAGATGGTTTCAATTATGGCTGCTCAACTACCATGAAACCACATATTGCAAAAATCTTTAGCTCCTCAGAATTTGCTGCTGATCTGTGAGAGGCAGTAAAGGAGATGTATGAGGGGAAAAATAATGTTACACGTGTATTTCCGGCTGAAGAAGGACATTTCATGTTTGCAGCAAGAAGGAAAATCTTTTGTTCAATATCTTGGAAACATGAAAAACAAGTGGAATGAGCTAGCAATTTTACAAACCTCCCACTCATGCCAATCTTACGATATTATTGAAACGAGCTGAAAAAGACAAGATGTTCTAATTGTTGGTCAATCTATCCTCCCTTTCCAGAATATGAAGATCTTTCAGAAGTCCTTATACTTCTGAATCAGAACTTCCACCCTTTACAGAGTGTTGTGCAACCATACGCCATCTAGCGAGAGGAAGCCAGAAGAAGGGCCATAAATGTACACCACCAAAACTTGCCTATATATCTGACACTAGGATTTTATCTATCAAAACTCTAGACGTTTTAAGAGACAAAAGAAACAAGGAGGAAGACGGTCTGACTTGAAGTGCAACTACTGCAATAATCTCGGCCATTCTACAGACCGTTATTGGGTTTTACATCCAGATCTGAGAGCAAAGTTTGCAAGAGATAACAAGGGCAGACCTGAAAAGATCTTAAGCATCTGGATATAAGACTAATATAGCGACCAACACAACATTTGATGGATTGTCCAATTTTACCTCTAGTCTCTTAACTTTCATCAATGAGCTTGCAACATATCTTCAAACAAAGCAGAATAAAAAATGAAGAACTAAAAACTCTCCCCTGTATTTGCTCTAGAATTTTCAGGATTTCTTGTTACTAATAAAAGTGTTTTAGCTGAAGAAACCCCGAGTATTTTGAATACCTTCATTAGCTCTTACAGTAAGTAAAGTGCATGATTGTTGGGTTATAGATTTTGGTGCCATTGATTACATATCCAATGATCGTCATCTCATACTTGACTTTAAAATTTTGTGCCCACCATCTTAAATTACAGTTTTCAATGGTGATAGAACACCCGTTGTTGGGCAAGGGAATTGAAACTAAATTCTCAAACAATTACGTCTTATATTTTATATGTTCCTTCATTTCCTTTTAAGCTACTTTGTCAATCAAGAAAAAGACGATTACCATAGTGTTGGATTGTGTTGCTATGTTTCTCTTCTCATAATATTGTGTTTCAGGATTTAGCCACCAAAAAACGATTAGTAAGGGATTTTTTCTTTCAAGGTCTTCATTATCTTCAAAGAGGCCGTTGCTTCTTTAAAAGGACTTCACGTCAATACTAATCTAGATTCTGAACTACAGGAATTATGGCATAAACGTTTGGCTCATCCTTCAGAACCTGTTTACGTCATTATTTTCTTTACGTTTGAACAGTAATTCAATAAATTATGATTTATGTCATCTATCAAAATCTACAAGTCAACCTTTCCTTGTTTTACTTCTCATTCTAATAAACCTTTTGATTTGATATATTCAGATGTTTGAGGGTCAATTTTATATAAGCATTTTATTATACTTATTGATGATTACTCGCGATTTACTTAGTTATATCTTCTAAAATAAAAATAAATAAAATTACACAATTGTCTTTTAAAACTTTTTGTAATTTAGTCAAAACTCAATTTGCATCCACACTTTCAGATTAACAAACGAAGTCCACATTCAATTTGTTTCCACTACCACTTTCGAATGATGACAAAAATCATTCAGACCTTTCCATTTCATCTGACGCCACAAGCATGGGACACTCTATTGATTTTGATCCTCTACCATCTGAAACTATTGATACAAATATGACATATGCCCCTGTTTGTGAATCTGGAGCTTCTTACAGATGCGATTCAACTTCCAATCGACAGTCCACCGTCTAGACTTCATGACTTTGTCACCTATACTGTCAAACATCCAGTAAACAATGCTTTAACTTATCATAGACTTTCTTCATCACACGCTGCCTATCTCAATGCTATATCCAAGAGGTCAGTCTCTCAGAATTTTCATGAAGTTAATCAACAAGAGGAATGGCAGTAGGCAATGCAGCAGGAACTTCAAGCTTTAAATGAAAATAACTCTTGGAGTGTTATACCATTTCCAAAAGAAAAAAAGGGTTATGGGCTGTCGACGGATATACAAGATGAAATTCAGATCAGATGGCACCATTGAGATATAAAGCATAACTGGTTGCATGAGGGTTCACCCAAACATATGGTGTAGACTACATGGAAACTTGAGTGCAATAATGGAAGAAAACGGGTTCAAAAGATGCAATGCTGATCATTCCCTCTATTTGTTCAAACAAAATCAGGTGAAAGGTTGGTGATGTTAATTTATGTTGATGATGTTATTGTTATTGGCATCAATCCTATTGATGTTGCTAATCTCAAATGGATTTTTCATTAGAAATTTTCTTTAAAATATATTGGTGCTTTCAAATCCTTTTCTTGGTATATAAATAACTACTTCACATAAGGGGCTATTTTTTACTCCAAGCTGAAAATACATTATTGATATGTTATGATTTGTTGTAAGAGGCACATATGCTTGACTGCAAGCCGGTCAAGACTCCTTTGGATAGCAAATTGCAGATGATCATGGATGGTGAACTTTTCATCAATAGCAAATTTATCAAAGGGTGATAGGGGAACCTTATTTATTTTATAATTACACGACCTGGTATCCAGCATGCAATCAACTTTATGAGCCAATTCATGCATGCTACTTACTACAAATCTGTATG
This sequence comes from Populus x sibirica, assembly GCA_019202695.1. Taxonomy (NCBI): domain Eukaryota; kingdom Viridiplantae; phylum Streptophyta; class Magnoliopsida; order Malpighiales; family Salicaceae; genus Populus; species Populus x sibirica. The sequence continues at coordinate 3,485 of JAGMVL010000373.1, forward strand.
TTGATGTATGCACTTACTACAAATCATATGTTGATTGTTAAAAGGATTTTTTGATACCTTAAAGGGTCTACTAAACATGGTTTACTGGTGAAAAATAATGGTCACACTCAGGTACTTAGATATATTGATGTAGACTAGGCAAGAAACACTCTTGATCGCCAATTGACCAACGATATTGCATATTTGTTGGGGAAAATTTGGTTTCATGGAAAAATAAAATAATTGGTTGTTGCTTGCTTCAACACATAAGTAGAATATCGTACTATAGCATCCATTGCTTCTAAACTTATATAGGTAAAGGCATTACCTGAGGATTTGAGTTTTTTGCATTCTCAGCCTATGTCCTTTTGTTGTGAAAATCAAGTTGCCTGCACATTGTGTCTAATTCAATTTTTCATGAGAGAACTAAATATATCGAAGTCGACTGTCATTATGTTCGGGAAAAAGTTCAATCTTAGATAATTGCAACTCACTATACTCGCAGTCAGATCAACTTTGCGTAAATCTTCACCAAGCCTTTGTCTTCAATTAGATTTTATCAGTTACTTTCCAAGCTTGGATCACTCAATCTTATCGATCCAACTTGAGAGGAGTATTGGCGAGAGCAAAATTTAGCATAAGCAAATTGACATTTGCATATCACTCGGGATAATTACATATGCCGGCGGATTGCTTAACATATTTATTAGATGCATAATATATGAATTTAATTGGCTCTTCCTACAATTAATAGATTTGAATATGTAATTACATCTATTCTGGCATGATTCTAGATCAAGAATATAAAACAATCTTATGTGTGTGTGTATTGTTGGGTTTCTCGAATATCATACACGTAGTGGAAACTATGAAACAAAATTATTTGGGAGTCCCTAGGATCTTGTTAGACCGATCTATAATTGTTTAGGGATTTATTACCCGAAGATCCGATCTTTTTTTAGCTTTAAATAATTATTTAAAAGACGAGTTGATGCAAACCACAAGTCGTGCAATTGTCTCGGGTCTCCAAACAATAGTCCACACGAACCACCCGTGAGAAACCTCCTAAATCCCTATTTAGAAAAGAGGGATTGCTATGCCTAGAGTACTAGCTCTAGTTTTATGTTTACTGTAGTTTTTATTTCTAACAGATAACCTTTAAAAAATAAGAGGCATAGCTTACTATTTATAGAAAAATATAAAAAAACCCTATAAATTAGAAAATATCAATTTTTTCCCGAACAATATCCATATATTAACTTGGATAATTTTAGAAATGAACTCAATCAAGTCCTTACTTGATTTTTTCTAGGTCTAGAAATATAATCCATGTATTAATTATATTCTAGTCCTTAATTTTTAAATTATATTTTAATCAAATCATACTTAATTAAATCATCCCAGATTAATTTTTGACTAATGGTTCTTAATGTGTGTGACCTATTAGGTTTCTAATATGTTGACCTAAATATAAATTATAATTATAATTAAATAAATTTAAAAATTTTAATTTATTATCAATTAAACAATTGATTAATTTATATTTGAAGATCAGGTGTATCCTCTAGCAACGTGTCATGATCCCCCAAATATTAGAAAAGTCATTAGTGGTTTGACTTAACCTTTCATGATCGGTTCCTCGATTGTAATTAATATCGTTTCATCAATAATGTTCTCGATTTAACATGAAAGCATGTAGTATGTCTACCATGTTAAATCATGTTTGTTCTCTATATAATAGTTATTGATCGTTTGAATAAGATTTGAAACTCTTTTCAAATCTCATTCTATCTTGGCCAATGATTTTTTCGGTTAATACTATTTGAGAACGAGATGAAACATTTTTTTTCTAATTCAACTAGGGTGATGAATCATTTATTGACCACTTAAGTACCTTCATATAGTTTATGTTATATCCATTGTCCGCACTTTTTGTTACCTTGATTAAAATAACATGTAACATGATCAAAGTATAACATTCTCTATATAAGATGACTTAGCGATCTCAAATTTAACGATCACTTAGACAACTATCACGTGAGTCTTTCCATAGACATATATGATCTCTCTATATGAAATTCTCATGCGAGTCAGTTTAGTGTACATGTCTTATGATAAGCATCTGTATATAAGTTCTAGGTATCCCTTATACCTCAGCTTATAAGAACAATTGCTTCATATCATAAAAGAAATAATATAATATGTACCAATCTTTCCGGCTCTAATGAATGTCCAATATTCAAGAGAGCATCGACCAATAATATTTTAGGAACAATGTTTTGATGCAATAGAAACTCCATAATTATAAGAACTTTATATTTCCTTTGCAAAATATTTTTTCTCATAAATTTTATCTTTACTCTAAATTTATTAATATAATATTATATGAATATTAAAGAAAAATTAAGTTTTTATTACTAATAAAAATATATTTATATGAATATAATAATTTTATGTGTAATCAATATATGTTAAACTAATATAAACACTAAAACGTGTAACAAAGGTATAAATAGTGTCGCAGAAGTTTTTGCTTCGCTGTTTATTTTTTACTTCAGCTACCATTACGATACAATAGAGGGGTCATTGATAGTGTGCCTCGTCATTGATAGTGTCCCTCTTCTTGTGATAATGCCACTCCTCTAACATTGTATATATAGATTCTACGTAGAGGTATGCTTCTAGACCAGATAAGTATTCGAATCTTTTCCCTATTCTATGAAATTAAACAATTGATAGCAAGACGTTACAATACGTATAAACAGATTTCAATGCAATCATACCAGAAAAAGGAAGCCATTTGCCACATTGAAATCCACATATGTTTTTTATTCCCGGTTCCATTGCAGACGTTTAGGCTCTTCCTTGCATTTTTATCTCTGGTTTTCCATATACAATATATATTGCATGATAATTGTTGAGCAGGCTGCCGTCTGTAAGCAGATTAAGCACCCCATATGGATATGGTGGATTGTAGCTAGCGTGTTGCCAACAAATCAAGCTGACAAGGAAGATTTTCACGTCAAATGACATCAAAATTGTTTCAGATTCCAACCTCACATTGTTTAAGATTCCTACGTCAAATAACGTGAAGCATTTATTAAAGAACAAACAGATTGTGCGGCTAGTATCTTAAATTATTTCCACATTAACACGTAGGGTTAAAATCTGAGAAAGGTCACCAGGAAAGAGTTTTTTTTCAATGCACAAGTACTGTGCGTAACCGAGAATTAATATTTAGATGTTGAAAGGAGGATCATGCATGATCCAGAACAGAAGTGCTTAAATTGCATAATACACACAGCATTTTCGAAGAGTAGAAAGGGATTGTTATTTCGTTTAGAAATTCCGTCGAAATTTGGATGCGCGAAGTTGTTCGTCATTACAGTGTTTTTGTGACCATAAGCCTCGTCACGAAAAGCTTTAGCGAGAAAATCAAGCGCTCACTCAGTGCACTTTGCACTTTGGATTGACGATTCATTCACGGTGCATTTTTTAGGCATGGCAATATATAGTTTTTGTTTTGGTCCCTCTGATTTTAGATGTTTGTGTTTTTGATTCAAAACTTTATTTTTATCATATTTTAGTTTTTAAATAGTGAGAGAGAAGAGAGTAAGTCATTGAAAAAAAAAAAGAGAAAAAAACTTTGGATGGATATAATTGTCTGGCTAAAAAAAATATTTTTAATATTAATAAGTTTGATTTTAAAAGGATGGCTTGATGGAGGTGGTTTTGTCCTTTACTTATACCATAAAAATTAGATCAGAACCTCTAAAATTTATTTTGATTTGGTTTGATTTTGAGTTTTTTAAGTTAATTTTAATTTTTTTATTGGACATAGAGTTATTGAGGTTCATTAGAAGTTTTTGAGTGTTTTTTTTTATATAAAATAGATTAATATTTAGGTTTTGAAATCTAAAATATCCTGACTTTTTTTTTCAATAACGAAAAATAATCAGAATTTATTGCAGAGGATGGTGAATCATCTATATAAGTATCCTCTGTTTTATTAAAAAAAAATAACTTAGGCAGACATAAAATTAAAAAAACCCTAACAATTGAGCCTAGCCTTTCAAAAGCGCTTGACCTTTTTAATTAAAAAGCTTGGACATGATTAGATTATATTCTTTAGGTGATGCATTTTTTTCTTCATTATTTGGTTAGTTGTTTTATTAATTTATATTATACAAAGAAATTTCCTTTAAATAAAATTATTATAATGACAACGAAAAATCACATAAAATTATTAAAATCACATAATACATAATTCCTCATTCGTTCTGAGACCTTTGACTTTCCAGATGCAAAAAAACAACTGAAAATATCAGCTTCTTCTAGATCCCAAGTTCACCTTTTACTAAGTCATTCACCTACCTGGATCCATCTTAATTTACCCAGGGTAATTAAATGTCTAGTTAATTTATTTTAACCCCTTAAATAGCCGGGAACTTCTCTTTCATTCTTAACAAACCTCTACAGTTCCCTCTTTTAATAAGACCCTCTTCCCTCTTTGAAACAAACTCTGATATATAAAGGGAGAGGGAGTTCCGCATCAGAGCCGTCTTTTAATTTTCCTCTTCATACAAGTTATCAACACAAACAATAACAATGGCAGCAGCTTCCAATGGAAGCGAGTTTTTTGAGTTGGACATTGATCCAGTGAGAGAGTCGTTTTCACGGCCATCGAATGCCGAGGCGTTGGAGGAGGACGAAGATGAGCTCGTTTGGGAGGCGATTTCGAGGCTACCGTCAAATAAGAGAGGGAATTTTGCCGTGATGAGGAAGTCTCCTTCTGAGTACGATCGAAGTGGAGGATATGGTGAGAGAGAAGAGATGATTGACGTCAGGAGGCTTGATCGTCATAAGCGAGAACTTGTTGTTAAAAAAAAGCTTTGGCTACTAATGCTCAAGATAATTACAAGTTGCTTTCTGCGATCAAAGAGAGGCTTGATAGGTACGTGTTCTAATTGTTTTCTTTCAAAATCAATGCTTGCATTGCATGCATGTGATTTTCTTTTCTTTTTTTTTGCTGATATTTTATTAATTTACGATCGAGTCATCTTGATTTTTACACTTTTTGTTACTAACTGTTTTCGTTTTCCTAAGATTAAAAGAAGGAGAAAGAAAATGGTGTTTTTTTAATTTTCGGATTTAGATTTTATTTTAGGTTTTCTAATCAATATTCATTTTCGCGTAAATTTCTGTTCATAATGAAGGGTTGGAATCGAAGTGCCAAAAGTCGAAGTAAGATTTGAGAACTTAAATATAAGTGCCAAGGTGCAAACTGGGTCAAGAGCTTTGCCTACTTTGATTAATGTTGCACGAGATTTGGGCGAGGTAATTAATTAATCTTTGCTTCTAGTTCATGTAAATTTATAGTCGTCTCGAACACTGTTTAATTTATCACTCGGTTTGCCTTGTGCAGGGTTTACTAACAAAACTGGGGTTATTTCGAGCAAAGCGTTTTCCTTAACAATCTTGAATGATATCAGTGGTGTTGTAAAACCTGGAAGGTAATGCATGCATATAATTACTTAGAATTGAAGTTGTTCCTAAGGATGGTTTCGAATCCTGTCTGAAGGAATCTCATATACATTGAGAACTATGCCAGTTAATTTTGGTTGGTATTATGGAAGTCTTCTGGTTTACAGCTAGAGAATCTGTTCTTGATTTTCTACTTGTCAAAGGCGACTGCAGAAATAGCAAGAAGTTGGTTATCGCATCACATTATTAAGAGTTCTGTTATAGAAGCAAATTCAATTAAAAAATTCACTTCTTTTCCTTAGGCTTAGTAACTTTAAATGAATTATGTCATGCTGAGATCGTATTTGTGTTCTATCTCAATTGAAAAAAAAATAAGCAGATAAGTCTTTTGATTTTAGATAAAGAAGCAAGGTCAAATCCATATATATCAAGTACTTTATTGTGTTCAAGTAAATATTTTCGATGGTTTACCTTTCATACGACTTTGTGAAAAAGTTCGGTTTGTTTATGAGCTAAAACTACCCTTTTGATTGGTGCTCTGCCGGAGAATTGATTAGTTTCATCTGTTGCCCTGAGAATCTTAACCAAGTCAAATAAACATGTTTTGATCTGGGCTCTTGCAGGATGACTCTGCTCTTAGGACCACCAGGCTCCGGCAAATCGACCTTGCTTTTAGCTCTCGCAGGGAAACTTGCCAAGAACCTAAAAGTTAGTACTTTACTATCATTTCCAGCAAAACGTCACGTGAATCCTCTGCATACTTTTATTGATTTCCGGGCTTTTTCCAGAAGCTCTTTTGTCTAAATCTCAGTTTTAGTGTCTGAATCGTCACTAATGATACGGTGATACTTGGATTGTTCCATGATTAGTTAAAACTAAACTTAAATTGCAAAAAAAAAAAAAAAAAGAAACCGAGGGGGGTGGGAAATCTATTATTCATTGTGGTACGAGAGAGTGTGACACAAAAGGCAATGTATGTGTACTGAAAAGTCAAACTTTACCTAACTGATATCTTTTTTTCAGCTAGCCTGGAAGTTTAATTGGGCTTGCTGGCCCAACAGAAAAGTGCTTGTAAAAGCAAGAACAATTAGCTTTCATCAGGAATTAACTCAATTACCCAGAGCATTTCTAAGCTGGGTTATAAAATTTATGGCCCAGACTCTCTTCGGCTGTTTTCAGTTCAACCTTCTCGTGCTGCAGTGTAGGAGACCAGACTACCATCCTCGAACGCCCTCTAATATGCTACCTGCATTTATCAGCCAACTATTGCTTTCACGAAGATTCTGTTGTAAGAAATATCGTGTTTAGAGATACCTAGGGCAACTGGAGCTTATAAGAGAGCAGATTTATCAAAAAGCTTTACCTGTTATCTGCTCAGCGTAGGAAAACTTGAGTTGCCTAACTTGGCCTTTTATTTTACAGGTCAATACATTGCTTGCTTAGCTTCGGTATTTAGTCAAACCACTTTAAAAATGATAGGGCCAACGTTTAAGCAACCTGTTCCATTCAAATGTTGGTCTCAGTGGATTAATCACTGCTTAAGGATTTGATTCACTCATGCTGAAATATCCTGTAGAGAATTGGATGAGATATACTATTTAAGGAATATCCCCTTTAGTAGATTTTCTTCTGTTTTCTTGTTTTTTTGCTCTTGCTTAATTGCTGCTACCCCATATTAAACCTTATTCATCTCTTAATTTTTCCAGAAATCCGGTAATATTACGTACAATGGACAGAAGTTTGATGATTTTTATGTCCAAAGGACCTCTGCATATATCAGCCAAACAGATAATCACATTGCAGAGCTTACTGTGCGAGAAACATTAGATTTTGCTGCTTGTTGGCAAGGAGCAAGTGAAGGCTTTGGAGGTTCATTTACTTCCATTTCTTTTTAAATCATTCTTACATTCATGCTTTGATCCAAATGGTTTTTTCTAGAGGTATACAGGAGTTATTTTTAGCTTGAAACTGTTCCTAATCCAGTAATAATTCTAGGAATTAAATAAGTTCTTATGATCACGTAAATTACTGCTTCTTGGTCTTGTTAGCATTCGCATGGTGGTGCAACTTGAGATTGCCAATGATTAGGAATCCAGTGGGATGATCTTACCGTTTGCTATCTTGCTTGATGTATCTATTTTATGTTTCGCAGATAGAACTACTGTTTGATTTGTTACTGCGTAGACTTTATTGTCTTAGGCCATGTTTGTTTTTATATTACAATACGTATATGCATTATAGAAAATATAATGGCATAGAAATATGAAAATACAATCATTGTTGCTGAAAACCTACCAGATTGTAGAATCCTCGGGTTCGTGATCACAATGCATTATGTTTTATTGCAACCTTCAGATGACGAACCTTGTTAATAGCATTTTTTATCAATTATAACCTGGGAGTCGATTATGTGATTTTGAAGATTACCAGTCTTGATCATTTGATAAGTAAATTAATTACCTATGTACTTAGGTTTTAATATTAATTATAAATGAATGGCAGAAGAAAAAATCCATTTACCAGAAATTGTTTATCTTGAATGAATTCCAATTTGTAATTGTCTTTGGAGCCTTTTTATATTTTCTTTTCAAATATTTTTGATCATGTTAATTCATGAAAAAGATGGATGCAGTTTTTTTTTTTTCCTCTTCTCAACATTATGTAGCTAAGTGACAAGAGATGTGGATGATTTTTCATAAAACAACTCGTCAACTTCTGGGTAATGCAGTCTTATCACATTCAAAGCAATTCCAAATGACCATTTTCTTCTGGTTTTTCCCCTGTAACTCTTAAGTGGCTCTGTTTCCTGTTCAAAAATCAGCAATTTGGCAGTATCCTAATTAGGGGACACAATTTATGCATAGCATGAACATTCAGAGGTTTTTGGTTTGTTTCATATTTGCTATCTATTTTCTTATTCTTTCATCGTCCACTTCTAGGCTACATGGAAGATCTAGTTCGCTTGGAGAAGGAAAGAAATGTGCGACCGAATCCAGAGGTTGATGCTTTTATGAAGGTACATCTTAATTTTTAAACTTTCTGTACAGTAGTTCATGTCTACTTCAGACTTAATTTAATCCACAACAATTTCACAGCACAGGCATCTTCAGTTGGAGGTAAAAAGCACAGTATTTCAACAGACTATGTCTTAAAAGTTCTTGGTCTTGATGTATGTTCAGAGACAGTAGTCGGAAATGACATGTTAAGAGGTGTCTCAGGTGGTCAAAGGAAACGGGTTACCACTGGTCTCTCTCTCTCTCTCTCTCTCTGAATGTTGATTGACACCGTTTATTATTTTTGAAGCCATCAACTGTACATCACTATCATTTGTTTTGTTGCATTCATTTTATGGGTTATACTGATAGATGATGAGCTGCATCATGTATTTTCGTTGTAATTTTTAATGGCATGAGAATGTCCAAATTCAAAGACAGAAAGTATAATAATCATGGAGTGCTGGTGTTTCTTAATTTTTTACCAATTATGTTGTTGTAGATATATGGACCTGTTGGCTGTAAAAACACGAGAACTTTCCATATTGTGTTTGATTGTGAGTTACCAGTGCTGAAATATTTTGTGATTTTGTCTATCAAATGATATTGGGTTAATATATTTTGTGCAGGAGAAATGATTGTTGGGCCAAGAAAAACCTTATTTATGGATGAAATATCCACTGGACTCGATAGCTCCACAACATACCAAATTGTGAAATGTATAGGAAATTTTGTTCATCTAATGGAAGCTACTGTATTAATGGCCCTTCTTCAGCCTGCTCCCGAGACCTTTGATCTGTTTGATGATTTGGTGCTATTATCAGAAGGTTATGTGGTGTATCAAGGCCCTCGAGCAGAAGTTTTAGAGTTCTTTGAGTCATTAGGATTTAAATTGCCACCACGAAAAGGGGTTGCAGATTTTCTTCAAGAGGTATTATGCTGAAAACTCTAGTAGAGTTTCTGTTCACTTTGGTTCTTGTCTGACATGCTTTATTTCCAGGTGACCTCTAAAAAGGATCAAGCTCAATACTGGGCTGATCAGTCAAAACCATATGTGTTCCTTCCCACCTCAGAAATTGCAAAAGCATTTAAAAATTCCAAGTACGGAAAATATGTCGACTCCGAGCTTTCTGTTCCATTTGACAAGTCCAAGAGTCATGTTTCAGCTTTGTCAAAAACCAAATATGCCGTATCAAGATGGGAACTATTCAAAACATGCTTCTCACGAGAAGTTTTGCTGATTAGCAGGCATCGTTTTCTTTATATTTTTAGGACATGCCAGGTATTGTTTATCTTGAGCTTAATTATGGTGTCTTTCAGCTTTTACATTGTAATTGACATATGATGTATCACATTATGCCTAAAATATAGCCCATCTACTGTTAATTGCATATGTGATTGATATTTTTAAAATTTAGATTGTAATTGGCAAATGATGCAGCAGTACATTTCATTTCAAATAAGCTGCAATCAGTTATTGCTGGCTGCTTCATTCTGAGATTTTCTATTTTCACCGGAAGATATACATCCTGTTTGCCAATATGTATAGTCTGCGATGCATCTTATTTGTGTATAAAATTTTCTGTTCTTTTTTATATCTCTGCTATGTATGTTTGAAGGTCGCATTTGTTGGGTTTGTCACTTGCACATTGTTCTTGCGGACAAGATTACATCCCACTGACGAGATGAATGGGAACCTTTACCTCTCCTGCCTGTTTTTTGGGCTGGTGCATATGATGTTTAATGGCTTCTCCGAACTATCACTTTTGATATTTCGACTACCAGTGTTTTACAAACAACGAGATAATCTCTTCCATCCTGCATGGGTGTGGTCCGTTGCTAGTTTTATTCTGCGCCTACCTTACTCCATCGTTGAAGCTGTTGTATGGTCTTGTGTTGTATACTACACAGTTGGTTTTGCTCCCGGGGCTGGGAGGTAATGCCAGTTTACTTGTGTATACGATGTTTTAGTCTTCGGGTCCTTCTTTATTCATAAATTCTTAAAATGTGTTTCAGGTTCTTCCGTTTTATGCTCTTACTCTTTTCAATACACCAAATGGCACTCGGTCTCTTTCGGACAATGGGTTCAATTGCACGAGATCTGGTTGTTGCCAATACATTCGGGTCAGCTGCTCTATTGGCTATATTTTTGTTGGGTGGATTTATCATCCCAAAAGGTATTTGATGAATTTATAATCCCAAATGCACAACCGATTTTTCAAAGTTGCTTTCGAATTTGTGATTTAATTTCTTGTTCCAGCAATGATTAAGCCGTGGTGGATTTGGGGCTATTGGTTGTCACCATTAACCTATGGACAGCGTGCAATTTCTGTCAATGAATTTGGTGCCGAGAGGTGGATAAAGGTCTGCTCTTTTGGATTCCAAAATCTGTTTTTTCTGTTGTCTGTTTCCTTTAATTAGTACTGACATTTCCATGAAACTATATTCAGAAATCATCTTTTGGGAACAATACAGTTGGAAACAACATTCTCTATCAACACAGTTTACCTTCTAGTGATTATTGGTATTGGATTGGAGTTGGTGTTTTGTTGCTTTATGCATTACTTTTCAACATAATTGTGACATGGGCCTTGACCTACCTCAATCGTAAGTTTGAAAAAAATTCTTATGCCAATTAGATACATGAGAAACTCGGTCTGCTTCTTTTTTGGCATGTAATATTAGTAATAAATACCATGTGTTGGTTGATCACAGCTCTTACAAAGGCCAGGACAGTGGCTCCAGCTGATGTAACACAAGAAAATTCTGATGGGAATGATGGTAAGTCATTTTAATGTTGCACAATGAGTTGATATATGTGCATTGCTACTTACATGCTAAAGAATCTTTGCGCAGCAACGGCTCAGGAGTTTGAATTGAATCGATCATCATTGAATGAAGGCAGTAAAAACAAGGGAATGATTCTTCCTTTTCAACCATTGACAATGACATTCCATAATGTCAATTACTTTGTTGATATGCCCAAGGTTTGTTTGTCTGACGGGTTTAGGTTGCCTTCACTTTTTGCACATACTTAGCTGATATTGCCAAAAAAATGTTGTTTGGAATTCATAGGAAATGAGTAAACAAGGTATAACAGAAAAGAAGCTGCAGCTATTGTCATACGTGAGTGGAGTGTTCTCACCAGGTGTCCTGACTGCGTTAGTTGGGTCTAGTGGAGCAGGGAAGACCACTCTGATGGATGTATTAGCTGGAAGGAAAACTGGTGGATATATAGAAGGAGATATCAAGATATCAGGTTACCCAAAAGAGCAACGCACATTTGCCAGAATCTCGGGATATGTTGAGCAAAACGATATACATTCTCCTCAACTTACAATTGAGGAGTCTCTCTTGTTTTCTTCTAGTCTCCGGCTCCCAAAAGAAGTTAGCAAAGAACAAAGAGTGGTGAGCAGAATAACGCACAGATGCAAATTCACACATGCTTTTTGTTTATTTGTCTTAACTGTATTCTTGATGCTTTTTTCCAAAAATGTACTTCAGGAGTTTGTTGAAGAAGTGATGAGGTTAGTAGAGCTTGATACTCTGAGGCAAGCTTTGGTTGGTTTGCCAGGGAGTAGTGGGTTATCAACGGAGCAGAGGAAGCGATTAACAATCGCAGTGGAGCTTGTTGCAAATCCTTCCATTATTTTTATGGATGAACCCACATCCGGACTTGATGCACGAGCAGCAGCTATCGTGATGCGAACTGTTCGTAATACAGTTGATACTGGAAGAACTGTGGTTTGCACCATCCATCAACCCAGTATTGATATTTTTGAAGCATTTGATGAGGTTTGTTATGCTTTTTCTCTGCACTTAAAAAAGTTTGAGAAACTGGCACTTGAAGTTAGTTTCTATTTAATTTTAAATCATTTGGGATCTGATGCATGCACAGCTACTTCTCATGAAACGAGGTGGTCGGGTTATATATGGGGGGGAAACTTGGAGTTCACTCGAAGATTATGATAGACTATTTTCAGGTAACATTGCATTATTCTATGCATGTAACCTTATATTTCTGATTTATGTGCTTCTTCTGAAGAGTCTTTTATACTAGCGTGAATTCAAGGGCCATGGCTTAGCTTTCTTAATTAGAGCCAAGCTTCAATCAGTTAGGCCTTCCTGTTTTAACTTTATCATTATACTTGATACTACATGCTCTGTTGTTTGAAGACAAAAAAGGAGAAGAAGTAATCATTACTTGGACTTCCTTGTCATCTGCACACATTCTTTTTTAATTTCCTCACGTTCAAGGGAACCATGCTGATTCTGTAGTCCGCACGTTCCTTCTTTTTTTCTTGTTCAGGGAATTAAAGGAGTCCCTCCATGTCCTGATGGTTACAATCCAGCAACTTGGATGCTTGAGGTTACTACACCTACTGTTGAAGAGAGAGTTGGTGAAGATTTTGCTGAATTATACAGAAAATCTAGTCAATACAGGTATTCTAATTGAGGTCTTGTTTAACTGCAAGAAAGATCTTGCAAAATATTATCTTGTTCATCTACCGAGAGCATTAATCTGAATGAGTGGACCATTTTGTTTTATTGCTTCAGGGAGGTGGAAGCTTCAATTCTGCATCTCAGTTCTCCTCCTGCTGGCTCAGAGCCTCTGAAGTTTGAATCGACATATGCTCGAGATGCACTGTCTCAGTTTTATATTTGCCTTTGGAAACAAAATCTTGTATACTGGAGAAGTCCACAATACAATGGTGTGAGGTTATGCTTTACTGTAATAGCTGCATTGATAATAGGCTCGGTATTCTGGAATATTGGTTCAAAAAGGTAAATTCCTATCCTTATATATCACTTCTGGGCGCAGTTGTCGAAATATGAATATACATTGTTGTGATCAACAAAGTTATGTGTTATCTTATTCTTTTTATTATTTACCCTTTTTAGTTAATTACTGGTTTGACATATTAAATGAAACGTAAGCTCGAAACTACAAAAAATATTCTTTGTAAGCAATCTCCATATGATAAAATTTAAACATATGACACATATCAGCCCATTTTAAATATCTTTTAGCATGCTTTTGGTACAAATAATTTTAGTATTTGGATACAAAACCGTAGATTAAATTCTAGATAACTTGTAATTTTAGATAATTTAACCAATGGTTACTGCATTTTCTATCTCAATACCACGAGAGAATTCAAAAGGAAGCGAAGGCCGGGAAAAAAAATAGAAAACGAAAACAAAGAGGACTGTTGTGCTTTTATTTGTTTACTTGTGCATCTGCTGGTGTTTCTTATGCAAGTATTCTTCACAATCAAGATGTCTCATTTCCCTTTCGTTGAAATTCTCTGAATGTTGTTAAATCACTCAATCTTGACACTTTTGAATTTTGATAGGGACTCTACTCAAGCTTTGTCCGTGGTTATGGGAGCACTATATTCTTCATGCATGTTTCTTGGGGTCAATAATGCTTCTTCAGTACAACCAGTAGTTTCAATTGAGAGAACTGTTTTCTATAGAGAGAAAGCGGCCGGAATGTACTCTCCATTATCCTATGCAGTAGCCCAGGTGACTGTCAATGCTGAAGAAATCACCGCTTCTTTTGGAAAGAGCAGTTGATGAATAATTAATAATTCAATGTTCTTCTAAACAGGGCCTTGTAGAGATACCATACATTCTGGTTCAAACAATTTTATACGGCGTCATCACATATTTCATGGTTGATTTTGAGAGGACGGCAGGTGAGATTCTAAGTTTCCATTATGAGCTACTTCCTTTGTATAACAATAAATAACTGCTTCCCTTTACTATTGATGACTCTGTTCTCTTTTCTTTTTCATCGAATTCGATCTATTACTCTATATCTGATTGAATACAAGTTATGCATTCTGATTTCCATGATGTAGGATTTCAACATTTTCTCTCCTAATTATACTGCTTTGCCATGTACCTTGAGCCTTTCAAATGATGTGACTAGATGTCGGAAATTTATTCAGATGCAATTCATGTATGTGAACGATTCTTGTTCAATGCAGGAAAATTCTTTCTATTTTTGGTGTTCATGTTCCTCACTTTCACCTACTTTACTTTTTACGGTATGATGGCTGTTGGTCTCACACCTTCTCAACACTTGGCTGCCGTCATCTCTTCTGCATTTTACTCTCTGTGGAATCTCCTTTCGGGATTTCTTGTCCCACAACCGGTAAGTAGTGTTCAAACTTCAAATAAAACAGTGCATCAAAACGCTAGCAGCCTTAACTTGCTGTTCATCTTCCAAGTTCCTAATGATATTAATAACTAGGATTTTTTTTTTCATTTCGATAAAGCTCATCTCATTATAATAGTTAACCATCTTGTCTATCACATACACATTTGATCCATGTGGATCTCACATCGGCCCCACATTAAAGTGGGAATTGCTTTTGTGAGAATGGGGTGGTGAAGTAGTGCTAACACAGATAAATCCATAGCCATTCTTTCAATTTTTCTTACAATCAATCAAACAGACTAATTCTGTGCTCTCTCGAGTTTCAAAAACATATCTAGCTGTTTTTGGCTGAATCTGTTGACAGAACTAATTCAATTCTTTCCTTGATAAGATAAACAGATTAATTTCGATTTCTTCCCCAAGACCAAATAATTTTTTGATTTTCCTAAGACCAATTATATAACATCTCCAAAGTGAAATGTATTGGATAGAAAGGTAAGATAGTTAAAGGGACTTGGAAATAATTTGACTTCACATACATGAGGAGAAAATCTTTCCCTTAATTTGTTTCCCGTCTAAGCAACTTCTATGGTTATTGTCTGCCATGTTTCAGAGTATTCCGGGATGGTGGATCTGGTTCTACTACATCTGCCCCATTGCATGGACTCTGCGGGGTGTAATCTGTTCTCAGCTAGGTGATGTGGAAACAATAATTGTAGGACCAGGATTTGAAGGCACTGTGAAAAAGTATTTGGAGGTTACTTTTGGCTATGGTCCCAATATGATCGGAGCGTCGATAGCGGCACTTGTTGGATTTTGTCTCCTCTTCTTTACTGTCTTTGCCCTCTCCGTAAAATTCCTCAACTTTCAGAAAAGATGAGCATAGGATTTACTTTCCCGAGATGATCGATGCTTTTGTAGATTGCACAAGAATGCATCAAAATTAAAACAGAAAACCATTTATGGGACTATTTGATACGAAGACTCTCTTCAATGCCAGATCTCACCAGACTACCTGACCTGGGAATTTTGTGGTATTTTCTTAAGGATATTTTTCTTATCTCACTATTGTATGTCAAAACAGTTATGTACAAGTTCTAATATAACACTGTCTCCATATTTCTCGTCCTAGTTACGGGCTGGCATATAAAAGAATAAATGGAAATCATTCTTCATGTTGTACAAATCTAAGTTTAGAATAACCTGCAGCCGCTGTGCCTTGTTTCCAACGTTTTTTTCTCTCTCCAAAAATAGTGAACTATGACCTAGGATATATATAGATGGCATGTAAAAAAACAGCTGTGGGTTATTGAGACATGATACTTTTGTTTGAATTTTTTTTAAATAAAAAAATTATGGATGAATGAGAAATTATTTTTAAACAATTTTTGTTTTTTTAATTAAAGAACTCTTAATTTTTTTAGATTTAATTCATGATTTATAATAGCTAATCAATGATTGATAATAGTAGGAATTAATTTTTCAATTTTTTAGCTTTTAGAATTCTTTTATAGGGTGAAAGAAAAGTTTAAACTAAGAATCTTTCAGATTTTTATACATTCTTACTCATCTTATATTTTAGTATTTTATTAGTCTATTAGCTTGCGCTACGTCATGGGTAGGAGCAAAAAAAATTTAAATGCAATAGAAAAAACTAAGCATTGGTAACGTGTCTTCTAAAAAAATAGATTTTACCCAAGTATTGAACAATATTTTTATTTAATATTAAAATGAAAACACATTTGGTTAACATGCAAGAGTTGTGGGGATAGTCTTGATCAAAAAGATAGTGGAAAGCTCAAATCTCAATTAGCTCAATGTTGAAGTTTGAAAATGGTAAAAAATAGCACTATACTAAAAAAAAATCTAAGTGAGCTCGAGTCAACCAAGTAAACTTGTGATGCAAGTCATGCACGTCATTGGATTCAATAAATTTTTTATACAAGAGATTATTTTTCATTTAATTACATGACGTTAAAGCGCGCGAGAATTTTTTTGTATGATGCTTTTTTTTAGACAAAGGAAAGAAATTGTGTTAGATGTGTGTGGTTGAGATAGCATGAGCAGATCATTGATAAAAAAAAAGGATGAAATTGTATTATTTTATTTTTAGTTTTGAGCTAAATAAAAAAATAAATCATCGATAATAAATGGTGAAATTATATTTTTTTAAATCAAGGGACAAAAAAAGGTATTAAACAATAAAAAGAAAAAAAATAATAGCTCGAATGCTACGGATGAATCCATTAAACCTGCGATCCGGTTCATAAACTCAATTAGGATCAATAATTTATTTTATCAATTTTTTTAACCCAAAAATAAAACAACAAAACTTGAAAGAAAAAAAAGGAGCCAGGCACACTAGGCCAAAAAACCAACCCGGACATGTGGGCTTTCCAGCCCAACCCAGCCCAACTTGCTCTCCCGAGCCTAGCTTTATAATTTTTTTAATTTCTTAACGGGTTTGCCTTGATTTGTTTTTTAATAAGATGACAAATGACGCGTCATTTGTTTTGTACAGAATCCGGCGATGTGGTCACCAAAAAAACAGGGTGTTGTTTTTTTGTTTTAAACTCATTTTTCAACTCATTTTCACCCCAAACTCCTAAAAAATACTTTAAATACCTTGATAAACATATTTATGACTTAAAAAAAAACAGCTCAGAAAACCAAAAAAAAAAACCTAGATGAAACTTTCCTCGTTAAACGAAACTTATTGACACTAGTTTCAACCATTTTGGTGGCTGAAATTGTGATCAACAACCACTTTCTCTCTCTTCACTAGAATCTAACGACCCTCTCTCTTTCCTTTAACAAAAAAAAGAACTGAAAATGAGGGAAATGAACTTTGGTACCAAAACTAAATTTCTGAAAACTAAAGGAATTGATCACCTATAAACCGAAAAAGAGGGCAAAATAAACTTTTTTTTATAAAATCCGAAGACACCGCCTAGTGTACTATCTTTTTTTACTTTGGTCCTCTATCTTTCAATTCAATTCCCTCTTAAAAAACATGCAATTGAATGCTAATTTAGGCTCAAAATAGCTCAATTGTGCAAAGAAAAAGTTTAAGGATCAAATTGAAAATTTTAGAAAAATCACTACTCCGATCCACAATGATTTGTGAGAGAGTAAACTGTGATTTAAGCTACAATGAAAATGCCACAAGGCTTAGTTTCTGTTAATTTTTATTTTATGCTTTGGTTTTCCTCTCAAATCTAGAGTTTAGATTGGTATTATTGAGATATATTTGAGTTTCATATTCTTTAGTTTAAAGACCTTAGTTTGGAAGTGCATCTAAACCAAGATGGTATTGTTTAAATTTTGATATGCGTATTGCATACATCCTAATTGCACAAGCAAGGAACAATAAAACTTTAAGAACAAATAATTTATCATTGATAGTAATAACAAAATAACCAGTACTTTAAAGTATTTCAATAAATAAGTATCCTTCTTGTTTTATTTTAAATATAGTTGATTTAAGTTTTTTTTTTTTTTGTCTTGAGTTTATAAATTTAAACATATATAAACTCTAGTCTTTTCTAAAACATTTTTTATTTAACATATCTTAATTCGTGATGATAAACTATCAATACATGCTAATAATCTCTTAACTACAATCTTGTTACGAAAAAACTAAGCATATTTGCATTCTAATCTAATATATTTACAAACTTTTCTATGCAACTTTCACCTAGAATGCTTGGCAAATATGAATATTTCCCTGAAACATGGAGAAGCCAGCGCATCCCCACTGCTTGCTCCATAAGAGTGGGATTGAATTTGAGAAATGAACAATGGCATCTATAATTTAGTCGGTTCTCTCTCACAGGCAAGATGAGTAAAAACAGGTGGACATTTGTAGTATTTAATCAACTCATATCATATGGTATTATTAATATTTGTATGTTCATCAGAGAGAACTGTTAAAGGCAGTCAAACAGTACATATAAAGGAACTAGGTTTTATTTGCTGTAATGGCCATGCAACAAGTGGTGCACCAAATCCTCTCAGATCAATTAATGTTCAATCCAAACGAAGTCAAATCAAGTTCTAAGGAATTAACTTCTCCTCTCTCATGGAATCAATCCAATACAAGATCGATTCTAGAGTCTGGCATCTCATCGTAAAACCAAACCGATGATCAGCTTTCCCCCGGGTCCCTAGCATTTTCATCGGACTACGGAATAAGATATCCAAGAATCCCAAGTTAGCCAAATCTTCCATCTCTGTGTGTAGCAGACCTTCCTTCACTGCAATTTCTTGCCAAACCTTCTTCTTGTCGTTCATTGCTGTTGCAAACCAAAAGTCGTTTGAAAACATTTCTTTCGGCACTTCTGCTCCAAACTTCTTTCCGAGGACTGGCCAGATCTCCTTCCATGTGAAACTTGGGCCGTTTATTGCATTGAATGCTTGACCGTCTCTGGAAGATATTTCATCATTGGTAGCTGCGCAAATGTGTTGTTCAGCCACTACCCGAGCATCAGAACCATCAACGCATACTTCCACCCAACACTCCCTTGTCCTCCAAAAACAAGGGGAGATTTAGATGTTTGCGAATACCTCCATTGATACCTAAACAGCCCATGATGTTATATAAAGTCCTAATGGAACTCCCCACCAACGAACCAAGCCTTAGCACAGACCATGCCACTTTACCAGCTAGTCTCTCCTTGAGCAAGTCCTCAAGAACATAATAGAAGTTATAACCTTCACTTGCTCTTGAGCATTTTTCAACATAGATAGAGACTTCTTTCACATCAAAAGGGCCTCTCAACAAGAAATAATGCTTCATCCTGTTTGGAGTGAAACATGCTTCAACGCCTTAGATTCATCAGCTAGGATAATGGTATTCAAGGCATTAGACATCATGGCCTTGTTCAAGAGGAAACTGGCCTCTCCAAGTGACCTAAAACATATGAGTCACATCAAGTACCGTAGAGAGCTTCTTTTCTGTTTCTTGAGGGTTTAGTAAGTCACATGAGATGAAATGGTATTTGGGACTTTGGATAGGAAAACTCTCAGACCTTCTAGCCACAACGTAAACCTTCCATTTGTTTTTTGAGATTAGCCTTCTGGCTATTTCTCTCCCAACTAGCCCTGTAACCCCAAAATAATGGCAACACTATTTGCAGCAGCTTAAGTTTGGATTTTTTTATTAAAAAAATTATTTCAATTCAATAACTTAAGTTTTATATTATTTTTTAATACATCTCTTCAAATAAAAGTTTTTTAAATTTGAAATTTACACTAGCTCTCACTACTAGCTTGTGTTTAATTTTTATTGATTAAAAAATAATTAGATTTAAACTTATAATTATTTGATTAATAAACCATCTTAACTTATTTTAAGAAGGTTGTTAATTTAACATCCTTGGCTTCCACTGATATTGTCTAGTTAGCTCAGATTTTAGTATTTTGCAGCATCTATACATAAAAGACTTCATGTATCCTCCAGTACTAGTTATTGTTAATCGCCTTCTAACAGTGTTTTAGAAGGGTCTAACACCTAATCTGAATCAAACAAGTTGTCCTATTCGAGGATATCTGGCAAGGTTTCAAGCATGCCCATTAAGAGTCAATAATTGGATTTTGAAATATTGCTACACTCACAATCAAGATAAGCAACATCAATATTATTTAAATGGCTTCCTTTTGATGTCAAAAATAGTTCATGTTTTAAATTAACCAAGACCACATGGCGAGTGGCAAATAGTTGCGGCGTCAAAACTTCCAGACTGCCTTGCTTGCCGGCGGATTGTGACCTTTGGCCGTAATATGCTGGCATTGTGGTTGCGACAAGAGTTTATAATATTATTTATAAGTTTTCCCATACATGGTTATGGTACTCAAGCATAATCTGTTTCAGGACCATATTTTCTTCATTGACCCAGCTTAACTGTTAAATCAACCAACTAATATTTTTCCCTGTATTAACTTTCAACTTCACATGAATCACCTTCGGTCTCTGTAACCAGCTCCGAAAGAATTAGAGTTTGATCAGACGGTTGTGCTTCCATTCACGATGAAACTAGGTAGGGCATAAAACTGAAAAACATAAATAAATAAATAAAATTAGGCATGCCGGCTGGAGTACTAAGTGTACATGACATGATAGTTGAGAATAATTGGGAGGCTTAACCTAATGGTTAGCCAACCCTTTCTATATATATGTATAGGGCAATATATAATAGTAATGGTGAGGTTGCAATACAAGAATATGACTATAATATTTCCTATATAGTATATTTCCTATATAATACATTAATACGCCCCCTCAAGTTGAGGGTGGAGAATCAACCTGAAGCTTGAACCGAAAAGCAGTAAATGGAGCAGTAGGAAGCGGCTTAGTAAAAACATCAGCAAGTTGATCGTGAGAGGGGATAAAACGAATCTGAATCTCTTTCTTCGCAACCCTGTCTCGTACAAAATGATAGTCAACCTCAACGTGTTTAGTGCGAGCATGAAAGATAGGATTTGCAGATAAGTAAGTAGCGCCTAGATTATCACACCAAAGGGTAGGAGCAGAAATAGAGAGAATCTGCAGATCTCGCAATAGATACTGAAGCTAGATAACCTCAGCAGTGCCATCAGCCAAGGCTTTATACTCAGCCTCGGTGGAGGAGCGAGCAACTGTTCGTTGCTTGCTAGATTTCCAAGAGATAGGAGTCTGACCAAAGAAGATGAGATAACCACCGTGGACTTGCGATCATCGGTACTACACCTCGCCCAATCTGCATCTGTAAAACCATGAAGAGCAAAGGAGGAACTGCGAGTGATATGTAAACCATAGGTGGTCGTACCACGTAGATAACGCAGAATGCGTTTTTAACAGACCCCCAATGAGAATCTGTAGGAGCATGCATAAACTGACAGACTCTGTTAACAGCAAAACAAATATCTGGTCTCGTAAAGGTGAGATATTGGAGGGCACCTATAATTTGATGAAACCGTGTAGGGTCAGAAAATAGAGGATCTGGCAGTATGGTGACTTTAGAGGTAAAGATAGGAGTATCAACCGGTTTACAAGAAGTCATACCCGCTCGAGTGAGAATGTCAAGAATATATTTATGCTGGCGTAACATCGACCCATAGCAGTGGGTTGAACCTCAATTCCCAAAAAATAGTGAACATCACCTAAGTCACGAAGCTTGAATTCTGAACTCAGTAACTAGATTAGGCGATGAAGCATAGCAGAGTTGCTACCCGTAAGCAAAATGTTATCAACATAAACCAGAAGATAGAAAATATCAGCACCAATAGACAAGATAAATAAGGATGTGTCAACCTTGGAAGCAGCAAAGCCAATAGAAATCAGAAAATCACTCAGACGAGTGTACCATGCTCGTGGAGCCTGTTTTAAACCATATAAAGACTTATACAACCGGCACACATGAGAGGGAAGAGCAGAGTCAACAAAACCTGGAGTTTGTTTCTGTAGACCTCTTCGGTAAGTACACCATTGAGGAAGGCATTATGAATATCAAGTTAATGAATCTTCCAATTACGCGAAACCGCAATGGAGAACACTAATCTGACTGTCGCATGATTAACAACTGGACTGAATGTTTCAGAATAATCAATGCCTTCCTATTGAGTAAAACCTCGAGCCACCAAGCGTGCCTTATACCGTTCAACACTGCCGTCCACACAGCGTTTTATCTTGTACACCCACCGGCAACCAATGACATTCATTGAAGGATAAAAAGGAACCAAGGACCAGGTATTATTAGAGTGTAATGCCTGAATTGCATCACGCATTGCACAATGCCATGCCTCATACCTGTCAGCATCAGAGAATGTAAAGGGCTCACAAGCTGGAGAAGATAGCACCCGGTAGTTGGATGTAGCAGAGGCCGTGGCAGACGCTGCTAGAAGAGCAGTTTTCGGCAGCCGCGGATGAAGAACCATCGGATCTTGTGCAACGGACCGATAGGCGAGAAGGAGCCGAACTGGGGAGCTGCTGAAGAGGATAAGATGAGAGATCAACATAAAATTGCAGACTTGGAGGAGAAGCAGAAGGATCGGAGCTCTCAGCAGCAGAGGCAGGAGAGCTTGCTGCAGAATCAGATGGGGATGCAAGAGCAGACATGGAAAAATGCAACCCTGAAGGAGGTGACCTTGTTCCTGCAAAATGATCATTAGAGAAACATGCAGATGGTGACATAGGGGTAGGGCTGGGTGGCGGTGGTATGGTGGCGGAACGGGGGGTAGGGAACGGTGGGGCTGTTTGGTTGGTCTTTGGAGGTGTGGCAGAGTTGCCGGGTGAGGCATTTTGTGGGGTAGCCGGGAGAAAATTATGGGGGGTGATCAAGTTGGGCAAGTGGGTGGGCTGTGAGGAAGTAGCTGGGGTCCTTGCTAGCTGTTCAGAATCTGCAAAAGGAAACACATTCTCATGAAAACGAACATGACGGGAGATATATATATGGTCAGAGGCGGAATCGAGACAATGATAACCAAGGTGTGAGGAACTATAGCCTAAGAACACACAAGGAGAGGAACAAAAATCCAACTTATGAGCATGATACGGACGCAGAAATGGAAAATAGAGACACCCAAAAGTACATAGAAAATCATAATCAGGAGTACGATTAAACAGACATTCAAAAGGAGACTGATTTTAGAGAACAGGAGTAGGCATGCGATTGATGAGATAGACTGAAGATTCAAACGCATAATTCTAAAATCGTAATGGAGCACTACATTGTCCTAAGAGTGTAAGACCAGTTTCGACAATATGACGATGACGACGCTCAACACTTCCATTTTGCTCATGCGTATGAGGACAGATTAATCTGTGATGAATACCAATAGTTTGAAAGAAACTGTTTAATTTACGATATTCACCGCCCCAATTAGTTTGAACAGATTTAATTTTAAGTGAAAACTGACGTTCAACAAGTGTTTGAAAACGTTGAAAAATGGAAAAGACATCAGATTTGGCAACAAGCGGATAATACCATATATATTTGGTATGAGCATCGACAAAGATAACAAAGTAACGAAAACCATCAGAAGAAAACATAAGAGCAGGGCCCCAAATATCACTAAAAATTAAATCAAGTGGAGCAGTAGTTTTGTGACCCATAGGTCGCAATGACAAATGCGAAGACTTGCCAAGCGGACAAGCTTGACATTGAACAAGTGAGTGTCTAGAAGTACACATTATTTTATTTTTGGGAACTAACAAATTGAAAATACGAGACGTAGGATGACCCAATCGACGATGCCACAGATCAGCAGTGGCAGAGATGCAAGGAGACCAATAAGCTTGAGGAATGGTGGTAGCAAAAGACTCCGAGAGAACATAGAGACCATCATTGCTCTGACCGAAAAGGAGCACTGCTTGAGTGATGAGATCCTTTACATAAAACACAGAGGCGTGAAATTCAAAATAAACATTATTAACACGATAAAATTTCTGAACAGATAGCAATGGTTTGGTAATGTGAGGAACATGAAGAACATTAGATAATGTAAAGGTGCGTTTAGGGGAACGTAAGGTGGTATGACCAATATGGGATATAGATAGACCCTTACCGTCACCAACATGCAAAAGATCATTACCAAGATAGGGTGCGGAATCGATCGAGTCGCAAGATCGGGAGTAACGTTTGGTTTGCACCGTATCCGGAACCAAGAAGAGGCGAAATCGGACCAACAAAGCAAGATGGGCAGAGGGTTGATGACCACTGCTGCGAAACTAAGCACATTGCAGGGCTGTGTGGCTGAAGGAGAAGCATAGTTGACACTTGATGTCTTTGCTCAGAAGATCGGTGAGGAGGCCACTGTCCACCAGCAGCAGACCGTCTGCTCTGCTGCCAGTGATTCTGCTTCCAGTCCGTGGGAGCAGAGGAAGAAGAGCCACGAAAATCAGACCTGTCATGGCTATTGTACTTGATGTTGTTGGAGTGCCAGTTGTCGCGGGAACGACCTCTGTTACGACCAAAATAGGAGCTGGTCTGCTGCTGTGCAAGATAAGTAGACGGCAGTAGAGATGGGGTAGGCAGTAGAGGTGGATTTCCAGCCAAAGAGGAAAGAGAGGACTTATGCAGAAACTCATGAGTAAGAAGATGGCTGTGAAGGTCCGCGTATGACAGCGGTTCGGCCTTGGTCACGAGACTAGTTACCAAGTCTTTAAACTCACCACGAAGACCACGAAATATATAGAGGTTGAAGTCTTCAAGAGAGAGGGGCCGGCCAGCAGCAGCCAATTCATCAAACAATGACTTGCCGTGGTGCATATATGTAGTAACCGAAGCATCTCCTTGGCGAAGATCTTGAAAAGACCCATGAAGTTGCATAATTCGAGAATTTGATGGAGAAGTGAGCGCTTTCTCAAGAGTGCGCCAAACACAAGAAGAGGTCTGACAATCAACTACAAGATGTAGGACATCCATGGAGAGGGAGGAGAGTAACACGCTTAAAATAAGCTGATCCTGTTGCTTCCAACAGAGAAAAGAAGGGTTAATTGCTGAAGAAGAACCATCAAAACCATCAGAAACATGAGAAGAATGACACGGGACTGAGCCATCAACAAAGTGAAAAACACCTTGACCAAACAGATATGGCTTCATCTGTATTTGCCAATAGAGATAGTTTGTGGTTGTAAGCTTCAACGAGACCACTTGATGAGTGTTGGACAAAGCAACTATAGAAGGAGTCGTTGTCCCCATAATGTGTAGGGGAACGGCAGAAACATGAGAGAAAGAGCCAAGGTTTTGTTCTGCAGGTTGGGGTTGCTGCTGGTGGGAGAAGGAACTAGCGGCAGCAGCTTCAGAGGGGTTGTTTTGGTGGGGGGAGTAGGCGGCAGCCGCAGCAAAGTCCATTTAGGAGAAGAAGAAAGGATGCCGGCTGCAAAGAGGAAGAAGAGAAGGAGAGTTCTGACGACAAAAAGCTCTGATACCAAGTTGAGAATAATTGGGAAGCTTAACCTAATGGTTAGCCAACCCTTTCTATATATATGTGTAGGGTAATATACAATAGTAATTGTGAGGTTGCAATACAAGAGTATGACTACAATGTTTCCTATATAGTACATTAATAAAACTAACCCCCAGGTGATTTGTCTCTTCAAAATACAAAACAGGGACAATCCATCTATTCCGTGATCCATCTACCCTTGCGAAGGAATTCCCGTGCACGTAGTCAACATGTGATCCTCTGGCACCACCCTGTCCCACCTCCCTGTGCAGAATATTGCATATGCATCAGCGACATACTTTCTAACATCAGGAAGAAAGGTGACATGGGTCCAGTCCTCTTGCAAGTAAATCTCAGAAAGGCGTTTTATCTTCTCGGCCCTCGTGTTTTTGAAACCTAAACCGCGTGTTAGCTCGGCAATCTCGTTCTGGTCAACATTAGTAGTGGTCTTTGCATCAGGACATATGGTGAACAAGTCGTTTAAAATTGGTCTGACCTGGCCACCCGATGTGCAATTTAATAGCATACAAATGACGAGAACTCTCCAAGGGTCATGGTAATGATTCTCTTGAAGAAGCTCGTGAGGAGATTTGGGCAGAATCCAACGGTTGTTAGGTCGTCTCCTGAGGTATGCCACATCACGCAGCATTTGAGCAGTAGTGAGCCTGGGTGATTAATTGTGCATCAAAAGTATCATTAAGTCTCTTATTTTATATATGTATTTATTGTTTTTATTTGGGTTTTTTATAATAATTGATGTGTTTTTTAGTAATGAAGTTTCTTTTAATGTTTCGATAGGTTTTTGGAGCTTAAATGAATTATTTCAGAAAATTCAACGTCGGAATTCAGAACAAAGAATTGAAGAGAAATTTAGTTGAAGATTGAAGCAAATCTTGGTTCAAATAAGTGCTCTAAATTTGCCCTAAAAATCAATTCTATTCCAATTCTAGAAAAGAATATCATATGATCTATTTCAAGCCCAAACTTGCCTTATGTTGTGTGCAAACTTCAACCATCAAACACTCAAGGTTTTAATGTCAATCTTAGCCCAAATAATAGGTACATTTGTATCCTTATTTGATGCTTAAATTCAGCCCCAAATCAACCTCCAAATCAGCCCAAGCACAATTCATGATCTTACATGTCCACACAACAAATAACATTTGATTTATTTTGGGTAATTCATTGACCCAAGAGGGCAAGCACATGGATGGAAAGCTGGAGGGGACATTGTCACATTATTTTAGGTCAAAAAGAAGTAAGAGACAGCTCACAAAGGAGGAAGAAAAACGTGCACCAAAGTGTTCTCCAAGCTGGCCTCGATTTGATTTTCCGAACACCTTTCGGTGTTTTGCCCATAACTTTTGACTCGGATGTCCAAATGAGTTGTTCTTTAATGATCTGGAAAGCTCACATAATGGCCTATAAATATGTCTTGATATCCATCTCCAAAGGAGGCTTCTAAGAGGGTCGAATTTCTGTCCAAAGTTAGAGTCAGATTTGTGTTAGAATTTTTACTGAAATTGTGTTGTGATCTTCTTTGTAGACTTCGGTTCTTTAGTTTGTAAAACTTATTATTTCAGTGTGATTCAAGTTATTTCATGTTTATTGAAGTGTTCTTATATATAATCATGGTTGGCTAATCTCTTTCTTGGATCCAAATCAAGGATGATGGTGGTGGAGGTGAGTTCTTTAAGATATGAATAAATCTTAATGTCTATCTTTTCATTTTCTTCATGAATGTTTTATTATTGCAAAGAAATTTTAGAAATCATTTAGGTAATGTTATAATCTTGAATTTTTATGCACAAACCTTAGTTTTGGTATAGAGATTGCTTGATTCAATGTCTTACTTAATATGAAAATACTTGTTCATTCTTAAGCAATAATCAATCTTCATCTTTTTAAACTTCATTGTAATATCTTCGATCTAATATCACCATCGTTGATATTAGGTTGAGTTATCTTATATATGTTGAAGGAATCACTAATACATCACCATTAAAATTGATTTGGACCAAGACTTACTTTTTCTTGTCATTTAAAATCTATTTACACTTTTTCATCTTTGAAAACAAATCCATCAATCATTTTCAACCAAGTTATTGTTAATTTAATTTCTCTTGAGTTTTTTTGTTACCTAGCTTAATTTCCAGATCTAGCTCTCTGTGGATATGACCTCGATCTTACCGAGTTAATTGCTACATCGCATACTCGT
This sequence comes from Populus x sibirica, assembly GCA_019202695.1. NCBI lineage: Eukaryota > Viridiplantae > Streptophyta > Magnoliopsida > Malpighiales > Salicaceae > Populus > Populus x sibirica. The sequence goes on from JAGMVL010000373.1 coordinate 31,254, forward strand.
GCACTTGCGAGTTAAAACAAGCTGAACATAAAAAGCGATCAAGCAATTTTGGCGCGGTTATCGGGGAGCTAGCAAGCAAAGGTAACACATTTAGTTTTGATTATTGGAAAACAAAAAAAAATACATATAAATAAAAAATCAAATGGCTGGTTTTACCGCCTAAAAAAAAAAATTTGACCTCAACTTTTCGGATATTGGATCGTGGACTGGACTATTAATTATTGGGTTTTGGTTGGTTCGACCATTTTTCTTTTATTGTCTATTCTAATTAGTTTCTAATATTTATTGTTTATATTATAAGGTTGGTTTTACCGCCTCTTGTTTATTTTATTTTATTTTGTTGTTTGAAGTGCTTGGTCGGTATTACCGCCTTTTGTTTATTTTATTTTATTTTGTTGTTTTTTTGTGATTATTTTTTTCTTATATTTATTGTTTGAAGTGTTTGGCCGGTATTACCGCCTTTTTATTCATGCTTGTTATAATTATCTTTTAATGTTTATTGTTGTTAATATTGCTTATTAGTTGGAGAGTGAATTTTTTAATTTGTTGTATTTTTATTTTTGTGCTATTACTTTATCTTTTACGTTTCATTTACTTTTATTTGCAATCTTCTTTTTCTTTTTCTTTTTTTTCCCTTTCCTTTCATATTCATATAATTGTTATATTATTATTTTTTTTATCATGGCTAATGTTGAAGATGTAGAGGGTGAAGGGAGTGTTCAAGGTAATGGACCTCCACAATTCAATGATCAACCTAATTTTCGAACTCTTAGGGAGTATCTTCACCCGGCTAGACAAAGTACACCTTCGTGTATTATCTTGCCTCTTAACCAACAAGCTTTCAATTTGAAACCGAGCATGATTCAACTTCTTCCCACATTTCACGGTATGGATTCTGAAAATCCATACATACATATTAAGGACTTTGAAAAGGTATGTAATACTTTTATTGATAGAACATGCACAGAGGAAACCATTCAGCTTAAATTGTTCCCATTCTCTCTAAAGGATAAAGCCAAGCTTTGGCTAAACTCCTTGCATCCTAGGTTTATAGGTACATGGAGAGAAATGCAAGCTGAATTTTTGAAAAAATACTTCCCCACTCATAGGACGACTGACCTTACAACGTCAAATGATGAATTTTTCTTGTAGTCCAAATGAGTCATTTCACCAAGCTTGGGAAAGGTTCAAAGACTTGTTAAATGCATGCCCCCACCATGGTTTTGAGATGTGGAGGTTAGTGAGTTTCTTCTACGACTCTCTTACCGCAGATTTTAAAAAGCTAGTGTCAACCATGTGTAATGGTGAGTTTTATGACAAAGAACCAAGTGAAGCCTTTGATTTCTTTGATCAATTGGCTGAAAACACAAAGCAATGGGAGACTTCTCTCCCACTTCATGTTGAGTCTAGAAACACCATTTCTCATTCAAGTGGGAAGTTCCATTTGAAAGAGACTGATGATCTCAATGCTAGATTAGCCTTATTGGCTAGGAAAGTAGAGTCTCTTGAGATTAAAAAAGTGCATGTCATGAGTGAACAACAAGAGGAAAGTTGTGTTGTTTGTGAGAGCAAAGGGCATAGGACAACTGAGTGTCCTACCATTCCAGCCTTCAAGGAAGTGCTATATGGCCAAACTTTCGATTCAAGTAATGTTAGAAAGCCATTTTCAAACCAAGTAGGCAATCCCTACTCGAGACCTATAATCCTGGATGGAGGAACCACCCAAATTTTGGATGGAGAAATGAGGGCTCTTCAGTACCTCAAACATTTCAACCTCCACCCCAACCATTTCATGCTCCCACATATAATACGTACCAACCACCTCATAAAAGATCCCTAGAGGATACTCTTCAACAATTCATGCAAACACAAGGAGGAATCAACAACCAAGCTTACAAATTTCAAGACTAGACCAATAGGACCTTAGATGACATTCGAAGTCAACTAACCAAGTTGACTCAATCACTAAGCATTCAAGATAAGGGAAAGATTCCAGCTCAACCAATGCCAAATCCTAGAGGTCGGGTACACATGAGTGAATCCTCATCTAGTGAACCTTCAAACCATGAACAAGTCCAAGCCATCACTACCCTTAGAAGTGGAAAGATTGTTGACAAAGCTATAGGTTTTGAGATTCCTAGAGTTATTGTGGAGGAGAAATCTAAGGAAAGTGAAGAGGAAATCAAAACACAAGTGATAAATGAGAGTTTGAGTGACAAAGAAAGTGAGATAAATGAGAAAGAGATGAGTGAGAAAGGAGATGATTCAAGAAATATTGGAGTTAAAGTGAGTGATTTAGAATTTGTTCCTAGAGCACCATTTCCACAAAGGTTAGGTAAACCTAAACATGATCTTATGAACTCGGAAATCTATGAATTGTTCAAACAAGTGAAAGTCAACATTCCACTCCTTGATGCAATTAAACAAGTCCCATCTTATGCAAAGTTCCTCAAGGACTTATGCACGGTCAAAAGGAGATTGAATGTGAAAGAAAGAGCCTTTCTAACTGAACATGCTAGTGCCATCATCCAGTTTAAGACCCCTCCCAAATATAAAGATCCTGGTTGTCCTACCATTTCATGCATTATTGGAAATCATAAGATAGACCAAGCTTTGTTGGATTTAGGAGCAAGTGTGAATTTGATACCCTACACTGTTTACGAACAGTTAGGTTTAGGAGAAATCAAGCCTACTCGAATCACTCTTCAATTAGCGATAGGTCAATCAAGATTCCCAGGGGTATTGTTGAAGATATGTTGGTCCAAGTAGATAAATTCTACTTTCCTGTTGATTTTGTAGTGTTAGACACCGCACCTATTCAATGTTCTAATGCTCCCATCCCAGTCATCTTAGATAGACCTTTCCTAGCTACATCCAATGCTTTAATCAACTATAGGAATGGGGTGATGAAATTGTCTTTTAGGAATATGACTGTGGAGATGAACATATTCAATGTCTCCAAACAAATTGGTGAACATGAGGACATTAGAGAGGTAGATTTGATCCAAACAGTATGTCAAGAACACTTTGAGAGAGAGTGGATCAAGGATCCATTGGAGAGAACTTTAATTCATGATGAAAGATTTTGTTCTTTGGAATGTGTTGATGAGGAAGTAAGAGAACTCGAGACTTATTTAGATCCAATGCCTATTATGTCAATAGGTCAATGGACCCCATCGTTTGAGCCTTTGACTTCACCCCAAGTGAAAGCTGAGGCATCTCTTGTCCAACCTTATAAACCGGAAAGGAAGCCTTTACCAAGTGATCTTAAGTATGCATTTCTAGGGGAAGATGAATCATATCCTATTATGATTTCATCAAAACTTAGCATAGAGGCAGAACAAGAACTTTTGAGAGTGGTGAGAAAACACAAGAAAGCAATTGGGTGGACTATTACCGACTTGAAAGGAATTAGCCCTCTTTTATGCACACATAGAATCTATCTTGAAGAAGAGGCTAAATCTGTGAGGCAAATGCAAAGATGATTGAACCCAAACATGAAGGAAGTAGTGAGAGGTGAAGTGCTTAAGCTACTTGATGCAGGTATCATTTACCCCATTGCAAACTCAAAATGGATTAGTCCAACCCAAGTTGTCCCTAAAAAATCTGGAGTCACGGTAGTGAAGAATGAAAATAATGAGCTAGTATCAACTAGAATCCAAACTGGATGGCGTATGTGCATTGATTATCGTAAGTTGAACATGGTAACTAGGAAGGACCATTTTCCACTTCCATTTTTAGACCAAGTGCTTGCAAGAGTAGCCAGAAGAGCTTTCTATTGTTTTCTTGATGGATACTCAGGTTACAACCAAATTGAAATTTCTTTAGAAGACCAAGAAAAAACCACTTTCACTTGTCCTTTTGGCACTTATGCTTATAGAAGAATGCCTTTTGGCTTGTGTAATGCACCAGCCACTTTTCAAAGGTGTATGATAAGTATCTTTAGTGACATGGTGGAAATTTTTTTAGAAGTTTTCATGGATGATTTTTCAGTTTATGGGGATTCTTATGAGTTGTGTCTAATGCATTTAGAAAAAGTTCTTGAAAGGTGTGAAGAGAGCAATCTTGTACTCAATTGGGAGAAGTGTCATTTTATGGTGACACATGGCATTGTCTTAGGTCACATTGTCTCTTCAAAAGGGATAGAGGTAGATAAGTCAAAGGTTGAAGTCATTCAAAAATTACCTACCTCTCGGACCGTGAAAGATGTGAGATCCTTTTTAGGACACGCTGGTTTTTACCGAAGATTCATTCATTCTTTTAGTACCATTGCCAAACCATTGTGTAACTTGTTGTCACAAGATGTTCAATTTGATTGGACATCAAAATGTCAAGAAGCTTTTGAAAAGCTTAAAGGGTTGTTGACCACCGCACCAATCATGCAAGCTCCGATTGGTCTTTACCATTTGAACCGATGTGTGATGCTAGTGATTTTGCGGTAAGGGTTTGTTTTAGGGCAAAGAAAAGATAAGAAGCTTCATGTCATTTATTATGCTAGTAAGACTTTGAATGATGCTCAATTGAATTACACTACAACTGAAAAAGAACTTTTAGCCGTGGTCTTTGCATTGGACAAGTTTCGGTCTTATTTGGTTGGATCTTGATTAGTACTTAAAAGTGCATTTTTATCAAGGTTTTATATCATCATTTTGCACTTGAAGTATCAATAACTCCTTAACTAAAGCATGTTTTATAATAACATATCTAATAATATAAGATACCTTTAATTTATGGTAAATGTTCATCTTAAATGCGGGCCTATCACATAAATAAAAGAATTGATTGATGAGTTGAAGTAGCGAAATTGAAAGGACAAAGAGATGGCCAAACTTAGAAAAGAGATGTTGGTGCAGTCCAAACTGGAACATTATTCGGTAATCGGGTCATATCTCTGGAGTCTGTAGATCTCGGATTTAGGTCTACTTTATATGGATGGAAAGGTAAGACATAGGCCTACAACTTTCATGGGAGCCCAAGATTTAAAAATGCCGTTTTCAAGTCCAAATTGTAGCAACAACGAAGAAGTCGAATCGTCTCGCAGCCCGGACACTATTCAAGTGTTCAGCCCATATCCAGAGTTCTAGAAGTCCAAAGGATCTCAAATGTTTACCCTAGAAAGATGAGACAATTTCTTAGAACTTTCATGATTGAAGTCTGTTCAAATTATGACGTTATCAATGACGTTTTTGGCAGACAAGAAGATAAGAATTGTCACCAAGTCAAGATGTGGCCACTCATTCATCAATTAGTCAACAAATCAATAGTTCTGAATTTTGGCCTATAAAAGGAGGCATTTGCCATGTATTTAGGCATCTTGGTGTTCAGATCAAGATCATGCTCTTGCTCTCTCTTTATATTTTATAATGCTTAAGTTTTGCTTATATTAATTTCTTGCTTATGCTTTTCATTTCCTTTCCTTGTTTATTTATGTTTCTCTCTTTCATTATGTTTAGCTAAGTTAATTATGTCAAGGTGAAAAGGGTACACTAATGGTGTAAGAATAAGTATAATATAAACTTAACATGGACCTTAATGTTGGATACTAACATGCTTTATATTTGTTATCTTGTTCACTTTTAATACTTTGCTTGTTAAATGGTTAATCTAGATTTATGTTGTATAACACTTGGTACAACAAATACTTGGCACTTTCATAGCCCATACCGTATGGTATAACCGACACCGAGCTATGAAAGGAACTTGATTTGTTGTTAACATAAGTTATAATCATGAATGTCGACAACATTTACAAGTATTAGCATTATTCGAATAAGATAACTAATGTAATCATGTTAACAATTTATAATCTAATTGGAACCTCCTTTGTGTGTGGTTTCCAATTGAATAATAAGAGTTTATACTATACTTGTTTGACATACCATTAGTGGATCCTCTAACCTTGACATTTGTTGTTATCATTGTTTAATCCTTACGTTGATCTTCCATCTCAAAGTTCTCATCAACTTCTTCTTCCTCTTTTTTATTATTATCATTATTAATAGTATTATTGGTATTATTATTACTACTACTACTACTATTACTATTACTAGTACTATTATTATTATTACTACTACTACTAGTATTATTATTATTGTTGTTGTTATTGTTATTGTTGTATTATTGTTATCTGTAATTTGTACAATTAACCTCCCTGTGGTTCGACCCCGGTCTTGCCAGGTTATTTATTACTTCGACACTCCTGCACTTGGAAGAAGACATTAATCTTTTGGTCGTGTCAGATCTCTTGTTATTGTTTTCACTGATCATGCAGCATTGAAATACTTGCTCACAAAACAAGATGCCAAGCCACGTTTGATTCGATGGATCCTCCTACTCCAAGAGTTTAACCTTGAAATTCGAGATAAAAAGGGAGTAGAGAATGTAGTGGCTTATCATTTGTCCCGTCTTTCAAGCTATGAGACCACAATTGATGAATCTCCAATAAATGAATTCTTTGCGATGAAAATTTATTTTGTGCGTGCATCGTTTCCTACATTGGCTCTCCATGGTATGCCGACATAGCAAATTACCTAGCCACAAGTCGATTCCTTCTCATTGGTCTAAACTTGACAAACAAAAATTCTTGCGCAACGTGCGTACCTTTTTTAGGATGACCCCTACCTATTTAAATACGCCCGACCAAATTGTTAGGCGGTGCATCCCCGATCATGAAATTCCAAGTGTAATTAATTTTTGTCATGCATTAGCTGTGGTGGGCATTTCTCTTCTAAGAAAACCACTGCCAAGATCTTGGAAGTGTGGTTTTTATTGGCCCACCATGTTCAAAGATGTCCATGCCTTCCGTGTTGCATATGACCGATGCCAACGACTAGGTAACCTCACTAGGCGTAACATGATGCCCCTAAACCCCATTTTTGTTTTGGAAATATTTGATTGTTGGGGGATTGATTTCATGGGACCTTTTCCAAGTTTATTTGGTTACCAATTCATCCTTGTAGCTGTTGATTATGTGTCTAAATGGGTGGAGGCCATTGCATCTCGAACTAATGACCATCGAGTTGTGGTCAAATTCTTGAAAGAAAACATTTTCTCTCGTTTTGGCATGCCCCGGGCTATGATTAGTGATGGGGGAAAATATTTTTGTAACAAGCCCATTGGGATTTTGATGAGAAAATATGGTGTAATTCACAAGGTCAGTACCCCCTATCACCCACAGACTAGTGGCCAAGTTGAGTTGGTAAGTAGGGAGATCAAGAACATTTTAGAGAAAACAGACAATCCAAACTGTAAAGATTGGTCCCTACGACTAGTTGATGCTTTGTGGGCATATCGCACTGCTTACAAGACCTCTTTAGGAATGGCTCCTTAGAGGCTAATTTATGGAAAGCCTTGTCATCTCCCTGTTGAGATTGAGCACCGTGCATATTGGGCCATCCGGCAATTCAATGATAATGAAAACGAGGTTGGCAAAAATAGAAAGCTTCAATTGGATGAATTAGAGGAGCTGAGAAATGATGCATTTGAAAATGCAAAAATTTCAAAACATAAGATGAAAGCTTTGCATGATAAACATATTTTTAGAAAATCCTTTCATGTTGGTCAAAAGGTTCTCTTGTATAATTCACGATTACATCTCTTTCCTGGGAAGTTGAGGACAAAATGGATTGGTCCATTTGTGATTAAATCCATCTCCGAGCATGGTGCATTTGAGGTAGAAAATCCTAAGAATGGAAATGTTTTCAAAGTAAATGGTCATCGATTGAAACCTTATCTTGAAAACGTTGTGGTGAAGTTGAGACATTGGATCTTGAAGATCCAATACCATTGTAGTATCAGAAGTAATGAGTTTTTATTTTTATTTATTTATTTTTCGTTCTTCCATCTCTTATATTTTCTTGTTCATGCATTAGGGACAATGCATTATTTTAAGTTAGGGGGTGTGAGGTTCTTTATTTTCAAAAAAAAAACATCAATGTTTTCTTTTAGTTGTGATATGCAGGTAAAAAAAACAATCAAGCAAGAAGTCAACTCATGTCTAATTCAATCAGACATTTATCCTTGAGAACAAAAGGGGAGTAACGGTTTTCTAATCTTTATACTTTTCTTCTCTTTTTTTTTTACATTGAGGATAATGAAAAACTTAATTTTGGATATTTGATTATGTTGAATGCTTGAGATAACCATGCTTGTTAAAAAAAAAAAAACTTGCATTCATATGTGAATGAGACTTGTTTAGGATCAACATTACATTTTTGGATTCATTATTGTGTTGAACATTGCATGCTTTAATTTGGGATAGATAATATCTTATAAAGCAAGATATAGCATACTTTTTTCTTAAGATTATTGAAGTACATCTTTCCTTGTAAAAGTTGTGTGAGTTGTGTGATTATGCATGAAAGATGAGTGTGATGCTTTACTTGTGATCATCCCTTTTGATCTAGTCCTAAACAAGGTTTAAGTAAATAGAGTAATCATTATTACACAAATGTGTACAAAGTTCTATCTACTCCAATGTTTTGAGTTGCTCAGTAACTAGGGGTATTCATCACAAATGTTTATCTTTACGTCAAACGGCGGCTTGAAATATGAGTATGCAAAGCACTTTAAGTTTGTGACTTTATGAGTAACCGGGTGCATTCATCACAAATGTTTGTATTCGCGTCAAAAGGGAAGTGACCACTTAAAGAAAAAGAATAAATAATATCATCAAAAAAACAAGAGAAAAAAAAGAAAAGAAAAAAAATATACGAGATACTTCTCTAGTTTGCTACCTTGTTTGTAGTAGTGAGAAGGGAAGATTACAAGTTGAGTTTTCACGTGAATCAATTATGTTGGTTGCATGATAAATACGATTGAATTTGGAATTTTGTATAGATGTTTGATTTAGAGAATGTGAGTATGCTTATTTTTCTTTATTTGCTATTGTGTACACTAAGTTAAAGATACCAATGTTTGCATGATAGGTCCTTTAAGTGTGATGAGTCGAGCCTAATTATGTTATTATTATTCTTTTTATTTCAAAGGTTTTATGTTTTGTTTTGCTTGAGGACTAGCAAAATCTAAGTTGGGGGTGTGATTGTGCATCAAAAGTATCATTAAGTCTCTTATTTTACATATGTATTTATTGTTTTTATTTGGGTTTTTTATAATAATTGATGTGTTTTTTAGTAATGAAGTTTCTTTTAATGTTTCGATAGGTTTTTGGAGCTTAAATGAATTATTTCAGAAAATTCAACATTGGAATTCAGAACAAAGAATTGAAGAGAAATTTAGTTGAAGATTGAAGCAAATCTTGGTTCAAATAAGTGCTCTAAATTTGCCCTAAAAATCAATTCTATTCCAATTCTAGAAAAGAATATCATATGATCTATTTCAAGCCCAAACTTGCCTTATGTTGTGTGCAAACTTCAACCATCAAACACTCAAGGTTTTAATATCAATCTTAGCCCAAATAATAGGTACATTTGTATCCTTATTTGATGCTTAAATTCAGCCCCAAATCAACCTCCAAATCAGCCCAAGCACAATTCATGATCTTACATGTCCACACAACAAATAACATTTGATTTATTTTGGGTAATTCATTGACCCAAGAGGGCAAGCACATGGATGGAAAGCTGGAGGGGACATTGTCACATTATTTTAGGTCAAAAAGAAGTAAGAGACAGCTCACAAAGGAGGAAGAAAAACGTGCACCAAAGTGTTCTCCAAGCTGGCCTGATTTGATTTTCCAGAACACCTTTCGGTGTTTTCCCATAACTTTTGACTCAGATGTCTAAATGAGCTGTTCTTTAATGATCTGGAAAGCTAACATAATGGCCTATAAATATGTCTCGATATCCATCTCCAAAGGAGGCTTCTAAGAGGGTCGAATGTCGTCCAAAGTTAGAGTCGGATTTGTGTTAGAATTTTTTCTGAAATTGTGTTGTGATCTTCTTTGTAGACTTCGGTTCTTTAGTTTGTAAAACTTATTATTTCAGTGTGATTCAAGTTATTTCATGTTTATTGAAGTGTTCTTATATATAATCATGGTTGGCTAATCTCTTTCTTGGATCCAAATCAAGGATGATGGTGGTTGAGGTGAGTTCTTTAAGATATGAATAAATCTTAATGTCTATCTTTTCATTTTCTTCATGAATGTTTTATTATTGCAAAGAAATTTTAGAAATCATTTAGGTAATGTTATAATCTTGAATTTTTATGCACAAACCTTAGTTTTGGTATAGAGATTGCTTGATTCAATGTCTTACTTAATATGAAAATATTTGTTCATTCTTAAGCAATAATCAATCTTCATCTTTTTAAACTTCATTGTAATATCTTCGATCTAATATCACCATCGTTGATATTAGTTTGAGTTATCTTATATATGTTGAAGGAATCACTAATACATCACCATTAAAATTGATTTGGACCAAGACTTACTTTTCCTTGTCATTTAAAATCATTTACACTTTTTCATCTTTGAAAACAAATCCATCAATCATTTTCAACCAAGTTATTGTTAATTTAATTTCTCTTGAGTTTTTTTGTTACCTAGCTTAATTTCCAGATCTAGCTCTTTGTGGATATGACCTCGATCTTACCGAGTTAATTGCTACATCGCACACTCGTGCACTTGCGAGTTAAAACAAGCCGAACATAAAAAGCGATCAAGCAGTGATCTCTTCCTCTTCTTCTTCTGAGCTTCTTCTTCCCTTTCGACTTTCTTGATGGAAGGTCGAGTGGATGAGGCGGAGGAGGAAGCTTGCCCTGTCTCCCCTGAACAACCTGTAAAGGCAAATTTAGAAAACAACCCCATCACACTAGCACTGACTTCTACCGGCCGTCCATGACCTCCTCCTGCTTTGCCATCACACTCGAAATCCTTCTTTTTCTTCTTACTTTCCCTTCTTCTCTTCTTTTCTGCCCCACCCTCCATTAGATTAGATTTTACATGACATGACAAGTCTTATTTCATGCCTACTCTGCTAGGAATTTAGAAGAATGAGAGCGAGAAACAGTAATTCTACATTCCGTCCATAATTTACCAATATGTTTCTACTATAATTAGATGTCCCAAATGAAGGATACAACAAGCTGGAATCTTTGGATTAAGATTTGCATAAAGAATGGAACAAAACCAGACCAAGTTCATACTATATAAACAACTAGAAGGGTGTTAATTCGGTCAGTGTCTTGGGAATCTGCATTCAAAAACTTGTAGTGCTTGTTTACTCTAAGGAAAAAGAAAATATATATAGATGCATGAATCATGACATGTGAGTAATCCACTAATCTATTGTTAACAATGATATTATTGCTATGTATCTGCAACTTAGGGCACAACATCAAGTTGTTCCATGGGTAAACAGTAAAGCTGTCCTGCAAAGTTTATGTCAGCCACTAAATGTTGATTCCTGGAGTCTCATTAATTAATAAAATGTGGGTTAGAGCTAGAGATGCAGCCAGACAAATCCAGATAGCTTAGGACAGGTAAATTCCTTAAGGTGTTGATGATGTCCCAAAAAATCCAACTAGTCTGAGAATAGAGCTCCTAGGTTGGACAATCAGTTGATCAATTTGTCCTGACAATCTCCTCCATTCTCCCTAACCAAGGTAATCGATAGCGTATATTTGATAAGTCAAAGCTGCTCGTAGCTAGTACCTACAAAAGATCTCCTTTGGTGGAGGTGGAGACTCTTTGATGCTTAAATTACTATCTTTTTAGAGAAAGAAAATACAAGAATATTCTATAGAGAGATGCTTTGAAAATATAAATATAGTAGAGAATTGAACATTGTGAACCTTTTTTCATGAAGCTCTCATGGTATATTTATAACCCATAAAAGAAAGGTCTGTAGGGTAATTACCTTAATAATATTTAATGAGGGATAAATATCTCTTACCTGTTAAGAATATGGTGGGTCCTTGAAGGATTTTTTATACACCTTAAAAGGTGTAGCTAAACCTATATAAAATATGGTGGGTCCAATACAAGTGCCTTGGACTTGGCTAATCTGTCAAGTCTAAACGTATTGGGTCTGGCATGTGTATTAGACTCACACCACCTTGGACTTGATGCATTGCCAAGTCCAAGTGTATTGGGTCTGGCATGTATTTCAGACCCGTACATTTACAAACAAAAAAACATAACAAAATGGACTCATTAGTTGCCCCCTCAAGCCTTCAACATGTGATTTCGCATGTAAAGGCTTAAGAGAGGTTAAGGTGACAACTTGGCTAATAAGCATGTCGTTATCCTTTTAAGATAAAAGGTGGGAGGCGTTTACGTACCTAGTGGACATTGGATAATAATACCATATATTTCTACACTCCATGGTTGTTGGCCCTCTTTAATGTTCTCTTTCCTCTAGGGACAGGTTTTTATTGTTTCCTGGTACAACACCATGTTGGGGTTGTTGGTTTTAGGAAGAATTCATTGGAGAGTGGTGCATATAGCACTAGGGACATCTCATCAATCCCTTGGAGAGTGGTGCATATAGCACTAGGGAGATCACCCATCCCTTGGAGATTGGTACATATAGTATTGGGGAGACTATGTCTATCCCTTGAAGATTGGTGGGTTTATCATCCTAAAGGACCACTTGGAGAAAATTAAAAAGTCATTTTGAATAAGTCATTCATATTTAAGAAACTTACATCCTTAACTAGGATTATACATTCTGAGATGATCTGGGTGACAAGTATGGGAGAAGCTCTTCGGGTACCCTGATTACTTCCCTTTGAAATTCATTGACATTGGTTGTTCTTGTACAAACAAGGAGGTCTATATTGAAGTAAACTGGTGTAAAACCTCGAGAACAAACTAATACAAAGAAAAATATATTAAAATTTAAATTTTAATAAATATAGAAATAACACAAATATAAAAACTAATAATAATAAGTATGAAAGTCATAAAGGGGAGGCTCAATTTGTGAAAAAAAGAAAGAGAAATGGGGTCAAAATGTAATTAAGAAAAAATGGAACTATAAATACTGTATTTCTTCTCCTTCACAAAACTGGCAGCACACACACCAAAAGAGGGGAGATTTTCAGATTTTTCCAATCAAATTTGAGAGAGAAAAACCAGGTTTAACAAGTTTACATGTCTTAGATAAGTTTATAAGAGAAAAACATCATTTAACAAGAGAAATTACATGAAACAAGTGTGGAAATTGTGAAGAAAAGAGGGGTGACTGGGCGACCACATGCAAGGAGAAGGGAGCCAAGATTTTCCAATTTATTGAGAAGTGAAGCTCAGATTTCTTCCAAGTAAGGAGTTCTAATCCCAATTTCTATGAAATTAGTTTTAATTTGGTTGAAATTGCACAATTTTCTTGAATTGGGAATTAGGGTTCTTGAACATAAATTGAAGAAAATATAAAATTACCTAAAATTAGACCAATTAGAATGCTGCAAATTACTTTGGTGGGAAATTATGTAAGGACAACAAGAAAAAAAAATCCATGGAAAAAGCGTCCAAGGTGGTCGACCATTAGGAGGATGAATGAGAGGGGTAGAAATTATGATTTTCTTTATTAAATTATTCTTAATGTATTATTGTAGTGCAGATGATGACTAGAAAAGAGAATTCCCAATTAAAAGGAAGAAGGAACTCCTAGTTTCCTTTGAGGCTAAGTTCAGCTAAGATGAAAATAATTAAGGGGAGGGAGAGTTTTAAGGTTTCATATGAAAATTTTGAATGAATAAAGTGTAGCGGAAAGTTTACTAACAATAGAAAGAAGATAACTTAATGATGTAGGAATTGTGTAAATCGGTTTCATAGGTCATAAGGGATGGAAAGGAGATATGGGCTACATGTATGGCCTAAGACGTGTTTTGAGGATAGTTGTGAAATGTAGGAAATCGTAAACACAAAAATATGCAAGTGTTCTTAAAGTGGTTCTAAACCATCTTAAAAAAAAAAGGGTGAAGAAGGACAAAAAATAGTATAAAAGGCCTTGGGAGGTCATATTTAGGAGGGTTTCAATGCATATGGTAGTGGGATTAGCTATCTTAAGAGAGAAAAGGGGAATAATGATAATTAAAGATGCATTTAACCCATTGATGAAAAATTAGGCAGATTCGTTGCCTAGATTCCCGAGAGGATTCAGGCCTAAAGATGATAAAATTTGGGGAGGGTTTCTTCATAGAAGTTGTAACATGGGGTGTTAGCTTTCTAACGAATCTAACCCCACTTAATTTGGAGCTCTAGAACTCCAGATATATATAAATAGTTGAGGGAGGTCGAGCTCCCACCCCTGCAAGTTGATTCAGCCAAGTTGACAAAACGGTGAAATTTAGCCATGTGAAGGGTAGAATTTGTTTTCCCTCCCTTTGTGAGATGTGTAGCGTCACATTCTGACTTTTGGAAAGAAATAAATCATATTTGAAATTGAATTTGCAATGTCCGTTATAATTACTAATGAACCATAATCCTAAAGGATAATAATGGGAATGTAAATATATGGAAAAGACAATTGTAAAAGAGGAATAAATGTTGTCACCATTACTGTATTATTTTTTGAAATGCAATTTGAGTATGGAATAATATGGTGTGCTTATGGATTCAGGAGGAATCGCAAGAGGAGTACAACAACAACAAGGGAGCGCGAGCTGAGTTTCTGCGGCAGGTAGGTATTCCATACCTATACTTTACATAAACAATAGTGTTTTTAGTATTTTATTTTGGATTTCGCACTTGTGGATAAGGCCAGAGGAAGAAAAGATACGCTGATGTGAATAAGGAATGAAATCTAATTTTGTTTATGCATTATGGATTCTGCCATGAATAATGAACTTTAAAGTAACCATTTCTCGGATTTGAATAGCCGATCCCGAATATGGGCGGCTAATGATTTTAGCAAGATTTGCTAACATCGGCATGACCATAATGGAAAGTTAAGGAATATTGAACTTGATTAATTATTTAGGTTAAGAATAGTTAATGATATTGATGGATGATGTCGGTATCGGTAAATTCACGAAAACTTCATTAGTTTTCCAAAGGAGAAAGCTAATGATGTCAAGAATCTTTGACATTGGTATTTTCAAGAACATTTCCAAGGTATCATGGAAAACTAATTGACTATTTCAATTGGAAATAGTTGATGACATCAACAAGTTAAGTTGATGTCGGCATTACCCAAAGATTTGATTAGTCGGTCTTGGTAAGGCCGACTAATGGCACTGATGAGAATTATTGGTGTCGGCAATGACCTCCCCAGAATTGGGACGAAGCAGCATAATTGGGTTTCTCAATGAGAAAGAATTGATAATGTTTGTGAAATGGAAGTAATAAGTGATTTAAAAAATGACAAATTTAGACATAGTAGAGTTTAAATATGGATTATAGGAGACAACAATTATGTGCCTTTGAATGTGTATATATATATATATATATATATATATATATATATATATATTCATGCATTGGGTGATTTTCTCTTATCTACAATATTTCTACTTTTATTATAATTATTCTAATGTTGTGATATTGTAGGTCCTTCCTATTCACGCTAGGAGTAGTGTTTAGGTCCTTTAGTTCCTTTTTGTATGAATTGGGAATTAAATTAACATTTATATATTTTGTCCTTAAGTAACTATATAACTTGAAATGTAATAATATTCTCTTTATATTAGATGTCAGAATGTAAGATTGCACTATTTTATGTTTGAAATCTTAATGCTTGCATATTTCATTACTTATGAAATTGAGCATGTTTAATAATGAGTAGGTGAAATGTTATACTTATATCCATGAATAATTTGTTGATTGAGACATCAATGTGATTGTGATGTGATTGAGAAATGAGTATGAGATATGTGCAGGATGATTGTCAATAACTTGGGACCTCCCGGTATAGGGACTCTGACGAGATTTCATTAGAAATCTCGGAGATTCCTATATAAGTTCGGCAAAAAAACAATTGTCCCATGTTTTCCCTTTATATGAATGATATATTGATTTTGCTAATAGGGATGTTACAACTGGCCTCTTCAACCCATATATGATTTTCCCTGAATTGCTTTACTTTAGACAAGCTTCTATTTGGTAAAACACATTTTTTTCTCTAGAGGGCATGTTCTCTTACTCCTCTTATTAAGGTTTCGTAAACTATTGGTTCCATCAAGTCTTTAACCTTAAGCATTTCTTCATTGAACCTTTTAAGGTATGTCCTGGTATATTCATTTTTTGCCTTTGGTGATTCCAAAGAGTTTAGTGGAACTCTTTTTGGTTGGGATACTTGTACCGAAGCGTGCCACTACCTTGGCGGAGAGATCACTGAAGCCTTTAATAGAATTTGGTTCCAGATTGTTATACCAAGCATAGGTAAATCCTCTAAAGGTTGAAGGGAATATCTTGTACATTGAGTCATGATCTTGGATAATTAACTCAAAGTTATAGCACATGTTTTTCATATGCTCCCTTAGGTCGGCCAAGCCATCATAGATGTCTAAACTCATATTCATGGAAAAGTAGTCCTTCAAGAATCGAGTTTTCAATATGCATTTGGATAAGGGAGAAAACCTCCACTAATAGGAATTATAAACATTCCCTTGGGTTTGTTGATTCCCCTGGACATGCTCGTGCACATACTATCTCCTTACTCTTTGTCTATTGGGCTTTTGGGAGCTCGGAGGGCTTGGTGTAGAACAACGATTACAATGACTGGTTTCCATCCTATAGTAACTAAGAGAAGTGTGTTTGGAGTGTTTGCTATGTGCATGAGTGTGACAATGGCGTGACTGATCCCTTGAGGAACCTTTATGAACATCATTCACTCTTGTCTCCTCTAAATAATGTAATTTTCTATGAGTTCCTGGTGTTAAGCTAATGTGGGTTGTTGAAGGTATTAAAACTTGTTGCGGTGGCAAGGTCTGATTTTTTGTCATCGGGTTGTCAACACGGCCTAGGTAAAAAGTTGCACCTGACTAGTGAGTTGTTGAAGCTCATGTTAGGTAGGAGTGTCCACAACAACAAGTTGATTTGTCCCGCTTTTTAGCCCTGAAAAGCATTGGCTGTGAGCTATGAAATGCCTGAAAATGCTAAAAACATGTTTTAGGTAGAAATCGATGGCTTTTTGATCAATTTCCACAGACAACGTCACTGATGATGTCCTTAAAAATCCAACTAGCCTAGGAATAAGGCTCCTAAGTTGGACAATTGGTTGATCAATTGGTCCTGGCAATCTTCTCCATTCTTCCTAACCAAGGTAATTGATAGTTTATATTTGGTACTTCATAAGCCAAAGTTGTTCGTGGCTAGTACCTGCAAAAAGTCTCTTTTAAAGGAGGTGGGAACTATTTGATTGTGAAACCCGAGAACAAATTATACAAAAAAAGGGGGGGTTATAATAATTTAAATTTAGTTATAATACAAAAATAATATAACTACAAAAAATAATGATGATGATGATAGAATTTATTATTTTGGAGAAAAAAATGGCTTAATTAAGAAAAAGGGAGAAAGATGGCGCCAAAATGGAATTAAAAAGAAATGGAACTATAAATACCCCATTCCTTCTCTCTCCCATGGTCGGCTGGATGACATCAAGAAAAGTGGGGGATTACAGATTTTTCCTTCATCAAACCTAAGAGTAAACACCTAAATTAGTATACCTACACAAGCCTTGGAATTATTAAGTGGAGGAAACACATTTAGGTGGAGAATTAATAAGAAGAAAAGTGAAGAATTGGTGAACAAAAGAGGGGGAAGAGTGGTCGGCTATATGCAAGGAGAAGAAGGCTAAGATTCTTTTAAAGTTTGTGCAGTAAAGTTTAGATTTCATCCAAGTAAGAAGTTCTAATTCCAATTCCTATGAAATTAACTTCAATTTGATTAGAAGTTTCATAATTTTCTTGAATTGAGAATTAGGGTTCTTGAACATAAATTTTTGAAAAAAAATGCAGAAATGATTGAAATTAAATGGACTAGAATAGTCTAAGTGCCTTAAAAGATGAAATGAGTGCATAAAAGAAAGGAAGGGAACCAAGGGTTGGAATTAAGGTTCCCTTAGGTATGTTTCGACCAAGAGCCAAACTAGGGAGGGAAGAGAAATTCTGGTGGATTAAGTAATTCTTGATGCATAATTTAGTGATAGAAATGGTCTTGAATGTGAAGGGAAATAAAACAAAACAGAGAGAGAACAGATGCAGGGTGACCGGCCACTAGAGGGGAAGAAAAGAGGGGAGGAGAACTTACGATTGCTTAATTAATTAACTTGGTACAAATGACCTTGGAAGGTCATAAATGAGACGGGTTGCCATGAATAAAGGGAAGACATGGTTATATCTTATGAGGAAGTAGGGACCGGAGATAAATTGGAGATACCTTGTCCATTAACGAAACAGGAGAGGTTCGTCGCCCTGGTTCCTGAGGGAATTTGGACATAAAGACGATCGAATCCAGGGAGGTCCCTTCATAGAAGTTATAGCCGGGAGTGTTAGCTTTCCAACGAGTATGACCTCGCTTAATTTGGAGTTCTGGAACTCCATATACAAATAAAAATCTAAGGGGAGGTCAAGTTGTCACCCTTGCTGGCAGATTCGGCCAAGTCGACAAAACAGCGAGATTTAGACATGTTAAGGGTGGGATTCATTTTCTTGCCCTTTATAAATCATGTACCATTGTGTCGTGATCTTCAGAAAGGAATTGAAACGTGATTGAAATTAAATTCATGATGTTCATTAAGATTACTAATGAGCTGAAATTTTAAAGGATAATAATGGGGGATTTAGGTGAGAAAGAATAATGATAAAGAGAAATGAATATTATCACCATTTCTGCTATTATGTTGTGATATGTGAATTAACATGGAATAATGATGAGTATTTATGGTTTCAAGAGGAACCGCGGGAGGACTGCAACAACAACAGGGGAACGCAAGTCAAGCATCCATAGCAGGTAGGTACTCAGTACCTATATCTCCTCTAGTTAATAATTATTGTAACTAATTATAGAACTATAAAAAATTGGTGCTTATTGATGAGGAAAAAAAAGGGGGAAAGGAAAGGTTAAATGACGGGAAAATGGAAACGGAGAACTAGATTTAATTTATAGGTTCTTTTGGAGGAGATGAACAGTAACAATGAATTTTGGGAATGATTGTTCCTCGAATTTTATTAGCATGTCCCAGATAAGGGAGGCTAATGATGTTAGCCAAGTTGGTTAACATCGACATTACCGGTACGTGGTAGGAGAAATATAAAACTTGATTAACTATTCGGGTTCAGAATAGTTAATGATATCGACGAGTGACGTCGATATCGGCAAAATGTATGGACTTGATTAGCTTTCTGAGGTGAAAGTTAATGATGTCAAGAATCCTTGACCTCGGCATACCCGAGGACCTCCCAAGGTAACATAGAACATTGATTAACTATTTCGGTCCAAAAATAGTTAATGACACCAACGGTCACGTTAGTGTCGGCATTTTCATGAATTTGATTAGTTGACCCGAGGACGAGCAACTAAAGAAACTAATGAAGGTCATTAGTGTCGGCAATAGTCTTCCCAGTATGGGGAGAAGTAGTTAAAGGAAACAAATTTGATAATCCTTAAAAGGGGTTGGTGGTGGTGTATTGCATTGCATATGACTTAAGTAGGTAAATGTGTTGTATAATTTTTCTTTCGTGAATTATTTGTATTTTAGTTATTTTTAATTATATGAAAAATTTATGTTTTGCAGGTCCCTCCCATTTACGTCGGGAGTAAAATTTAGGTTCCTTGATCCCTTTTTGTATAAGTTAGGAACTTAGGGATTATTCATGTAATTTTGTTATGCAGTAAACATGTAACCTGAATAGAATAGTATACTCCTTGTATTATTTTATTTTTGGAATATTGAATCAATCTATGCTTGAGAAATTATAATGTACTAGCTTATGTTCAGAATGCTAAACCGTGTTGTGCTTATATATGAAATTTCAGTGCTTGGATGGTTCTCTTAATTACTAACTTATGCATGTGATATGAGATGGAGATTGAGTATAAAGATTTGTTCTGAATATATTCTCGAATGAATTAAATAGTTGATTCGTACCAATTATGGATGTGATTATGGGTGGGATGTGATTATAAATGTGTACAGGGTAAATTGTCAATAACTTAGGACCTCCCCGTATAGGGGGGACTGTCGAAATTTCATTAGAAATTTCGATGAACAAAAAACAATTATGCTCCATTTACCCTTTATGTGTAAGTTAAACAGATAAATTGATCTACCTATTAGGGTTGTTATATTGATGCTTAAATAAGTATCTTTTTAGAGAGAGAAAATACAAGAATATTCTAGAGAGAGATGCTCTAAAAATATAAATGTAGTAGAAAATTGGAGATTGTGAACCTCTTTTCATGAAACTCTCATGGTGCATTTATAGCCCATAAATGGAGGGTCTGTAGGGTAATTACCCTGATATCATTGAATGAGGGATAAATATCTCTTACTTAATAAGAATATGGTGGGTCCTTGAAGGACTTTTGTACACCTAAAAGGTGTAGAGAAAATAGAATTTAAGACGTCAAATGTAACTAAACCTATATAAACTGAATTCTTCCCTGAGGTTAAACTCAAGGGAGGTTGGTCACTCTCCTAGACAAGCCAAGAGAGGATGGTAATTATCTTGAACTTGGCATACTGCCAAGTTCAAACGTTGGATCTGGCATGCGTGCCAGACCCACACCACTTTGGACCTGGCACCTTTGCTAAGTCCAAGCGTAGTGGGTCTGACATGTGTGTCAGACCCATGCCATTTTGGACTTGGCTAATCTGCGAAGTCCAAGCGTATTGGGTCTAGTATGCGTGTCAGACCCACGCTACCTTGGACTTTAACCTTGAACTTGTCGCATTGCAAAGTCCAAGCGCGATTTGGCTAACTACCAAGTTCAAACGTATTGGGTCTGGCATGCGTGTTAGATCCACGTAACCTTGGACTTGGTGCATTGCCAAGTCTAAGTGTATTGAGTCTGATATACGTGTCAGATCCATACATTTAATAAAATTAACTCATCAGGCACAATACACTCTAATATCGAAAGTCGTTTATCTTTATTAATTTGATTATTGAATTGCAAGAAGTGAAGACAGATTATTCTTATAAACATAATACAGTGAATTTAATCAAATACATGCAAACTAACATCTACAGGGAAAAAACTATATGCATTTCTGCACTACTGCTTTTGCACTTCAATTCAGTACCGAAATATTATTGGGAAGACATAAACACGTAGCTATACAGAAACTTGTTCCATGAGTAGTTGTGTTTAATTCTTCTCCAGAGCTCCCTTGTAAATACGAAAAATGCCAGTCTCAACTTTTGATGGCCTCACAACTCTCTTAAAGGCTCTCATTTACCATCCTCTATTACCAGAATGCCAATGCACGGAATTGATCCGTGGACCAATCTTTGTGGGGATCAAGCCCCACACGCAAATGCAGCTATGCTGAAAATAGTCCAGTGAATGGTTTGCCTTCCGAGATTTGATCTACAATCGAAGTTTCAGGAAACATTAGCAGTGAGAAGTCACGGAATGAGGAAACTTCAATCATTCATAACTTAGATTTTTCCTAGCTTGGAACTTACTCTGAGGAATTTTATGAACAAAAAAGCATGCAGCAATAACAATGTAGCACAGGAAAAGAAGCATTCCTTTCATGTAGTGTGAAGTTCCATCCTGTAAGTAAAGAACAAAACTACCGTAAGCAAATTTACAAACCAGCTAAATAATTAACATCCAATATAACATACATTATCATTGGCAATTAAAAAATATATTAGGTGACAATACCTGTAAAGTGAAGGCTGTGATAATTATTGTGAAAGCAAGAGAACCAGTTTCGAGGAGACTGAAATCAAGGTCCATACGGATGTGCATTGTCCAGGCAACAACAACACATAAAGGGACCTAAAGCCCATAAAAATAAAAATAAAAAAAACAAGTCATCATGATTCCCTTCCAAGGTTAATTTGGCAAAGGATTTTCTTTTCCTGGGATACTTTAATCTTACCACAAACATTGAAATTTGAGAGGCAGAACCTAAAGCAACACCTAAAGCTATGTCCTGCATAACAGCCAGATAATTGGTGTTATTGAAACTTAGCTAGTAACAAAATATAAGAGTAAGACTACTGACATGGTCTAACATATCATACCAACTTGTTCTTGAAAGCAAATATGATCGATCCAGCATGTTCTGCAGCATTCCCCACTATAGGCAGCAAAATTATGCTGATAAAACTGACAGAAATGCCCCAAGAATCTGATGCAGCCTGGTTGAGAAACATTATAATATGAAATCCACAAATTAGAAGATGCATTAATGTGCTAATAAAGAATATTTGAGTAATTCTCAAGTGTGATGTACCTCAATTGTGCCCACAACATACTCAGATAACAAAGCTATGATAATTGTCATGCCAGCCAACCAAGTAAATGCACTCCAAAATCCTATCACCGCCTTTTCTTCCTCGTCATCATCTTCTTCCTGCCATTCAACTTGAACCAGTAAGTTCCATGCATTAAAATCAACTTTGGATTAAATATTTCCTTCTGACCTAACCGAGTGACCTCATGGAATAGAACATTCTAAGGATGTTTGAGTCTCATATATCTTCATGTGCTGCATGCAATGTGAGGCACCGGCTAAACATATTGGTAAACAAAACCGCCACAAAATAATAATAATAATAATAATAATAATAATAATAATTGATGGATGAACAAGAAAAGGCCATTTTTTAGATCTCTTTTAAGACAAACTTAATTTACAAGACGGTCAAGTAGAAAGTAGGGTAGCTTTCATGGAACAAAGAAAGTAAGTTCTGATGTTCAAATCGTTTTTGGGATGAGTCCTAGTAAATTCTTTTGACCTTAGCTTGCTCAGAAAAGAAATATACTTCATATTACAACTGCAGAAAAATGAGCCTCTTAAAGTTTTTATCTTAAACTTATTTGCATTTAGTACTAATTAATTAATCACCTCTTGAGCATCAAACAGTTGCCTGTGAGTTTTCAGCTGGAAGAAGATATAAGCAACATATGCTATAAGCATAACAATGCTGCTCACTCTGGACAACTGAAGAGTAGAGCAGGCAGTGTCGGTTCCTTCCCCTACCGCATATCTGAACATCAGTGGCAACATGTGGCACAACAACCCCAGTAATAAAAGTAGGGAGTTCACGTCAGCCTGCTTCTGTGAAAGCCAAAAAAGAAAAAGAAAAAAAAAAGATTATAATTAACTGTGTTTCGACCATAATAATTACTTACTCTATCTGTAAAATTAATTGGATTTCTTCTTGAATTTTGATAGGGAGTCTTACTCTATCATATCTTTGTTCCCTTTTTAGGTTGGCCAAGCCTCCACATAGGAGAGAAGTCCCAAGAACTAGAAGGAGATTTGACAGAATGGAACCCAAAAGAGAATACTTTAAGACATGTATTTTGTTCTGGTAGAGAGCAAACAACGCTATTATCAGCTCTGTTGCATTGCCACATGTTGCATTAAGGAGACCTCCAACTGCAAATGGTAAAATCATCTTCGATTTTCACATGATAGCATGCATCCAAAATTAGAAATAATCTATGGGTAAATTTAAACTACCTGTTGGACCAGTGAAGTACGCAATTTGTCTGCGATTAATCAGAAGAAGAAAATTGAGAATTAATAAAAATAAAAAATTAATGTCAGGAAAACTACTGGATAAAATATACCAGAAGTACTTGTTTACAAGATGAGCATATATAGTATCATACTTACTCGGTGAGGAAGCTGACACGTTCTGCTAGTGGGGTGAGTCCAAGCAAGCTCAAAGCAAATATCCATGGCTACGTGTGACGGAATATTGAAAATCAAACAGAGAGACAACAACAACACACACACACACACACACACATACCATCTTAGTGTGTAATTAAATATGTATATATAGGAGTTGGTAAATGCAATGAAATTATTTATCCTAATCAATTCCCTTTGCTCATATAGAAAATCAACGACATGGACGTTGTGTAACCAAAAAAAAGGATGAACTTACTCTTCCAAACTTATAATAGTCAGCAGCAATTGCTAGAGGAATGGCTGGGAAGAGAACAGCCAGCTTAGTTCCAAGAATCACTTCTTGAAGATTGGTCAGGAAATGCCAAAGCATTTGAAACCGAGCACTTGACGAAACAAGCATTGGATCAGATTTATTGCGCAAAATGGAAGATGATATATTCTGTGGTGTCTTCCCATTGACACAGACCTCCTTATTATTGATGCTAAAACCTACCTTGTAATTAACATCTTCATTTTCCAAGTCTGGTGAGACCCGATCAGCCTGTGAGTAGTAGTACTGGTCCATGTTATTATGGTAA
The DNA here is from genome assembly GCA_019202695.1 of Populus x sibirica. Lineage (NCBI taxonomy): Eukaryota > Viridiplantae > Streptophyta > Magnoliopsida > Malpighiales > Salicaceae > Populus > Populus x sibirica. The sequence goes on from JAGMVL010000373.1 coordinate 55,564, forward strand.
TTGTGTAGCTACCACCCCACAATTAACCTTCTACGTGAAGGAAATCCAAGTGATCCCTGGTAGCTTTAATTTCTTGGGCTATTTATATCAAGAGAGCGTGATATGAGTGAACTAAATATTTTTGAGGTAGAAAGACCCGAGAGTACTGCTGTTTATTTTTAAAGGTAGCTTCCTGGAATTTTCCCAGCTTGTTTCCATTCTTGCATGGGAGTCCACGTACTTGCTAATGATATTGTCTAGGTGTTGCCCTCATATAATAAAAGAAGAAAACAAATTATAATATTATTAAAGGAAGAAAACAAATTTTATTATTTTACACTCATCTCCATCCCTATTCCTCTCTAAGTATTTAAATCGAAGATTTCTTACATTGAGATAGCAAGAAATAAATAATTAATAACAATATTTAAATAGTGTAAATTAACATTTTTAATACATAGAATGTCGTTTAATTTTATACACTTGATTAAAAACCCAACCCAAACCAATTAAAAATATTAAATAAAGAAAGGGAAATGTGAGATGAATCGGATATACATTGTCCCTAAATTAGCCAAATTTATCAACAATATTTCCTAGAAAAAAAATATTTAAATATTTATATTGTATGCGTCATATATATATATATATATATATATATATATATATATATATATATATATATAAAGTCTCATGCATGCACTACTTTCCAATCTAATCTTATTTGTTTTTAATTAATCAACAGTTATCTATTCTAAGATTTTTTTTTCTCGTTACTTTTTGTCTTTCATTTCAAGAAAATAAAATAAAGCTGGTTAACATACGTGTTAATCATAAGGAATTAAGTTAAAATTCTGGAATACCTACGGACCAATCCTTTTGGAATATCGAACTCATTGATACAAATGGTCACTGCATTATTTAGACAGTGAAATTCATCACTTTTGTATTTAGGAATGTATGAAACTAATAAAATTAAGTTATGGATTTTGTCGTTGAATTATTTATTTGATCAATTCACTCCTTTTTTTTCAAAAATACCTTGATGGTAAATACTCTCTTGAGAAGGGGTGTTTTCCAGAGCAAATGGATTTATATGTGGGTTATTTTTTTTTTTTTAAGAGAAGCAAGGCTTACAAGACAAACAATTCATACCAAAAAAAATCTTTTATTAGAAAAATATATAACTTGGGTGAAAATCCTTAATTGAGTTGTGATTGTCTGTATAACTGGATGATATTTTTTAAAATTTACCTCTTTTTTTTTACTAAAATAATATTTTTTCCATATTATAAAAAAATATTGTAAGAAAATTATAGTTAAAACATGCATGATATAGTGAAATAAAATTAATATACACAAGTAAATCAAATAAATTTATGTTTTGAATTGTATTGTACACCCATTAGATAGCTAGTTTACATGCTTATTCTGCCCTACGAGTTAGATAAAAAAAAAAAAAAGAGTTGAACATAATAATCAAAATGTGAATATAGAGAAATATTTGATATTGTTATTAAACTTGATTCAATATATGAATCTTCAACTCATTTCCAAGCTCGAGTTTAAAATTAAACTATATAAAAGTTGCTCGGACATGACTTAGTCAACTTGGATGATCCAAAAGCAACCCGGTTGATTAAAAAAAATTTGAGGATGAAATTAACAGGAAAAAACCTCTCAACTCAACTTATTACCTAACCCGGGTTTAAAATTAAATCATGTGAGAGTTCTCCTAACATGACTTAATTGACTTGATCTATCCAAAAATAACTTGAACAACTGATAAAAAAATATGAGGATGAAATTGAAAAAACAATAATAAAATTGAAAAATTTAACTTCTTACCTGAGTTTAAGGTTAAATTATATATGAATTACCTTATATGATTGAATTAAAAAATTAAAATTAAAAAAAAAAACGCACAGAGGAGCTTCGTGGAGAATCTCCCGTTAAGAATGTAAGTATTTTTAGTACAGAAGAGTAATTTTTTTGCCAAACACAAATGTGTACTTGTCTTATGTTACATCTTGTTCCTCTCGTCCCTGAATCTTGGAATAAGAACCAAATACATCCTTTAAACTCGTATTCTTTATTCTTTCTGCATATATTAACAGGAAAAAATATTAAAAAAATAAAAATAAAAAATACAATAATATTCAAGAACAAAAAATACAAGGGACTATATATATCTTGAATAATTATAAGTACCTTAGGGTGGACAAGACAAATTATACATAACATACACATCGATCTAAACAAGAAATACAATCATAACCTTAACCTAAAATCAATTCGAGCCCATTTTTAACAACAGTAAAATCATTCCCCGTCAATTCGTGTTCAATCTTCCAAATTTCATATTAAAGATATGGCAGCAGTATAAGTACCCAAGAAAGTTTAGAACCTTCCTGGAATTTTCAAGGCCTCCTCGAGAAGAATCAGACGGTTGTGATTTATTTTTTTCCCTCCATGTCTTTGAGTGATAATGAAGTAAATAAACAAGTACAAAAGCATAAATTCCATTGGACTAGTCAGATTCTTCTAAAGTAATGAAATTTGGTCGAAATTTCTTATCCCTACCGTCCAAAACAACGATCATCTTCCGACCGCCACCCAATCCAATGTTTACCTAAATGTTGCGCGTTCCTATAGTAACAGCTGAGCTACTTGCTTGGAAGGAGGCGTTTCTTATTCCGACAATCACCACTGTTTTAGGTTTTCCCCCACAACGACTTATGTCTTGGCCTCATCTTTTGATTGCCACAATAAGATGCATAACCACCTCATGCTTTATATAATTCATGAGTGAAATATACGTACAGAATACAGCCTTCAACATCCTGCATATATATAATGCAGACTCATCTAATCAATAAAAACCACAAGATCTTGATTGACTCGTTAAAATTCACTGACATGTAGTAACTTAAATTCACTAGACAAGATGTTGATATTCATAAGATCAATAGACCTGTATAATGGAAAACTCTATTCGAACAAAAACGACTCGTATAATAATATTGCATGTGGCAAGTGATGACAGTGTTGTTTTTCTTTTTTTTCTTCTTTTCTTTTTGAAATCGTGGTTGCAGTACTTGTTGGGTAAACCCTGAAACATATACACATAGCAAAAAGGAGTCCCGAGATCATGTTAGATTTATTTATAGTTGTTTAGGGTTTATATAAAAATTACATGAAGATAAAATGTTTTTTTCAGTTTTGAATAATTGCTTCAAACCTAAGTTATGGTAAATCATAAGTCGTCTAAATGTCTGGTCTCTAATGGTAATCAACATAAATAATCAATGAGAAATCTCTTAAACTCTTTTAGGAGGGAGGGATTGATATGCTTTTGAGTACTAGCTTTTTTCTTTTGTGTTTTTCAGGTGTTCTGCATTACTTACTATACAGAAAATATGAGGCATAACATTCTATTTATAAGAAAACCTGAAAATCCTATAAATGACAAAATATCAATTTCTCCCTGAATAATATTACATATATTATTTCAGGATAATTTTAAAAATTTATTTAATCAAATCCCTATTTGATTGTTCTAGATCTAGAATTTTAATTGCTTTTATAAATTACATTCTAGTTCTTAATTTCTAAAATTTATTTACAATCAAGTCACACTTGATTAATCATTCCATTTTAATTTTCGAGTAATTGTTTTTATGTGTGTGCGACACATTAGATTCTTTAATAAGTTGACCCAAATATAAATCACAATCCTAAATAAAATAGAATTAAACAAATTAATTTATTATCAATTCAATAATTGATTGATTTATATTTGAAGATTAAATATAATGTCTAGCAACTTGTTATGATCTATAAAGTATTAAAAAATGTATAAGTGATTTGACTTAACCTTTCAGTGACCAGTTTTTCAATGTAATTATTATTCATTCATAAAAAAAATACTTCAATTTAGATATTATAGCATGGAGCGTGTCCACTTTGTCAAATGATATTTGTTCTCGACACTATAGTCATTGATTCTTTAAAGAAGTTTTAAAACTCTTTTCAATTCTCATTCCACCTTACGTAAGAATTTACAATTAATACTATTTGAGAACATATGAAATATTTTTTTCTAATTCAACTAAGGTGATGAATCATCTCTTGATTACTTAAATACCCTTATATAGTTCATTTTATACTCAATATATGCTCATTTGTTAGCCTTGGTTAGGACAACATATAATAAGATCAAAACATAACATTCCCTATATAAGATAACTTGATTATCTCAAGTCTAAGGATTACTTACACAACCATCACGTGAGCATTTCTATAGACACAAGTGATCTCTCCATATAGAATTGTTTTGCAGGTCAGTTCAATGTACATGTTATCTGATAAACACTTACATATTAGTTATAGATATATGTCATACCTCAGCTTATAAGAACAATTGTTTTCTTTTATAAAGGTAAGAGCATAATATGTATCAGTCTCAATAACTCTAATTAATTTTCAATTTTAATAGATCATTGACCAGAAGCATTTAAAAATAATATTTTGATGCAGTAGAAATCTCATAATTATAATAACTTTATAATTTTCTTTACAAAATATTTTTGTCCCAAAAACTTTATCTATATACTTAGATTCATTAATTAAATATTAGATTTATTAATCAAATACTTAATAAATATTAAAAATAAATATATTTACATGAACAAAATCAATATAATATATAACCAATTGATTAATTACATGACTACACCGACACTTATGAACACTCTCGCCAGTTAAACAGTCACTCCCAGGAGCCAAACTATAAGGGAGCCAGCAAATACAAGGTCCACCAATGAGCACCCACTCACGTGTGGGTTGAAAATGTAAGAGGTGGGATTTAAAAGAGAGATGTCTTCACACTCAGAAAGCCTTCATACCTCTTAACTATTGCAATGGATGTTGATAACGGTGTTGTATAAGCAATTTACTTGATACTATGTGATTTATAAAATCTTTGTATTAAATATCATTTATATTCTTTTTAATCGAAGATAAAATATATTTTTGAATAAACTAATAGAAACTGAATTCTCCTTCCAAAATGATTTTAAAATTATTTGTGTTACTAATTTTTTTTTTTAAATAACCTCATCGTGTTCAATATACTAGAAACAATTTTTGAGGGCATGGAAATGGGATAGACTAAGGCCAAATGATTTTTCTTTTCTTTAGGTTTTCCAAATGTACATATAAGTTATTTTTCAATTTATTTTCATTAAAAATATTTTATAAATCTCAATAAAAATATTTAAAATTCTTAAACATCATTCATTAGTTTACACATCCAAAATTAAATCAAATTAAAACAAAATTCAATGTTCTGATCTACTTTTTTGGCATGTTTAAATAACAAAACCACCTTCACATTGATACCAAGTTAAAACTTTTCTTGTGGCTGAAACATGCCTCATCAAACACTTTCTTTCCCTTTTTATTTTTTGACAACATTCTTTCTTTTCCATCAACATTTAAGAACTACTAGATTATTAGCTCGTACTATGCATTTTAGATCAAATTTTTTTAACATAAAAAAATATCTAAGTATTACAAACATGTTTTCTAGCATAAAAAAGATTTTAAATCATGTGTGGTTGACTCAATGTGATCCAGTTAATTTGACGGGTCTAAAGACAACTCATACGATCATTAAAAATATAATTTGACTAAAAAGATTTAAGACAACATATTTTTTAAAATATTAAGAGAAAAACATATTGGATCGACTTAGATCAACTATGGTTAACCTGCTAAATTCGAGATTCGGATCATAAAACTGGGATAATCTTATAGAAAACAAACTGAAAAAAATTATAAAACTCAACTCTCAATCAATCTAATATTGAAAAATAAAATTGAAAAAATAATCAACTAAAAAAAAACAAAAGTTTTTCTAAGTTAACTTGTCAAACTCGCAACTTGGATCATGTCACTAGAATAACTTCATAGAAAGCAATTCAAAATAAATTATGAAATCTAATTTCTAATTAACTCAATGCTAAATGATAAAATTGAAACAAAAATTAATTAAAAAATAACATAAAAAATAACTCGAGTCAATTTGAGTTAACTTGTAGCTCAAGTAATGAGACAGGGATAAACTTATAGAAAGTAAACCGAAAAAAAAATATAAAGCGTAATCCAAAATCAATCAAATGTTGAATGATAAAATTAAAAATAAAAATTCAACTAAAAAATAAAAAAGAAATCGAGTTAACATGTCAAACTCATAACTCATATCATAAGACTAAGATAAGACAACCCAATATTAAAAAATAAAATTAAAAAAATTCTAAACCTTAAAAACAAAAATTAAGTGAACTTTCTTTACGAGGAGGGGAACAATGAATACCTCTCCTCGTTTAATTTTTGTTAAAAATATGATAAGACTAAAGTGTAAGATCAAAACTTAAAGTTTGATCATATAAATGTATTAGTTGAAACTTGATGGATGGATTTGAAGTTTTCCAAGTTTTTTTGTTGAAAAAATAGCTTGTTTTTTTTCCAGTTTTGATCTTTATTTTTTAATTTAACAATAACCTAAAATTATATTTTGTAAAATTGAAGTTTAATTTAATGTGAAAATGTTTTATAAAACATTGATTATACATGAACATGTAAATAAAAACAAATTTCAATACATAAAATCATGTAAATATAACTTATAAGGATAATATTAAAAAAACAAATTTAAATGATGAAAGTGAAAAAAATTCAAAGAATGTAAAAGGAAGTAAGTTGCTATGAAAAGATTGAACCGTCTAATTCGATGTATAATATTACTTAGGGGAGACGAGGAGGAAAAAACATAAAATAGAGAAGGCCCAATCCGCTACTTTTATCAAATTTAAAATAGAATCAATCCCCTGAGCATTTGAGGAAACCCGCAAAAGTCCACAAAGCCCATTATCACACACACAAAAAAAAATTAAAAAATAAATAAAACTCAGTCTGGACGCGTAACTGTCCCCGTTGCCGGAGCCAGAGATCAAGTCGACTGCTCAAATTCTTGAGGTTAGTCTCTTTCTTTGATCTCTCTCTCTTTGTTTATCTCTGCTTGGCTATGGTTTTAACACCTATACAGCTCTTCTCTCTCTCTCTCTCTGTCTCCTTTTCAGGATATAAATTAAATAAAATCTGCGAAAACGTGAAAAAAATAACACAAAACCTAGAGAGAAATGGCTGAGAAATTGGCTCCAGAGAAGCGTCACAGCTTCGTCCACGACGGTATCTAACCCTAATTCTCTCTCTCTCTCTCTCTAATTCAATTTGTTTTTATTGATATTTTTTTCTTATATTTGTTTTTGTTTAGGTAAAACTATATTTGAGTGGGATCAAACCCTTGAAGAAGTAAATATTTACATAAATTTACCACCAAATGTTCACTCCAAGCAGTTTTACTGTAAGATTCAGTCCAAGCATGTTGAAGTTGGCATCAAAGGCAACCCTCCTTATCTCAACGTTAGTTTTTTCCCTCTTTTTTTCTTTTTTTTTTTAATTTTTATTTGAGAATATATAGTGTTTGTTTGATGTGCATAATAATTTCTTTGATTTCCAGCATGACCTTACTTGCCCTGTCAAAACCGATTCTTCCTTCTGGACTTTAGGTACTTAATTTTTCTCTTATTTCGTAGTTTGATGTTGTTATTCGTAGATTTGTCTTAAAATTTGTTGGGAAATATAAATTTACAGTTGGTTCAAATACTTATGCTCTATGTGTTGCGTGTAAAATTGGTGTTTTTTTTTTTTTTTGGGGGTTATGGAAGAGGATGATATAATGCACATAACAATGCAAAAAAGGGACAAAGGTCAGACATGGGCTTCACCGATATTGGGTGAGGGTCAACTTGATGCTTATTCCTCTGATCTTGAGCAGAAGCGACTTATGCTTCAGAGATTTCAGGAAGAGGTGAATGACTACAACTCATCTAAGTATAATGGACATTTCAGTTTGAGTTAATTCAGTTAATTTGGTTTGCTTTATCATTATTGTATTTGACTTGTTTATTGAGCATATCGTAACGGATTGCTAACATTGTTTTCTGCCTTAAAAGTTTGTGCTATTTTTCTGTTTGATATTAAGCTTTATCCTGTATTTGTGAACTGTGCCCAAGAGTCTTAATAGCAAAAACTCTTCATTAATCATTATTTAATTGTGTGTACTGTCAATGCCGGTCTTCCAAGCAGCAGCAGAATTTTAGATGCGAAACTAATTTTTTGATTGTGGTGTGGTTTTGGCAAAGTATTGTATTAGGTAGTGTTTTCTATCATGCTAAAAGATAGCGTTGCATAAGTGTTTTCTATCATGCTAAAAGAAAGCGTTGCACAAGGCCTTGTAATTTACCACATGCATGCTAGGTAGATATGGATATGATTGTATCTGATCATGTGCATTGTTCAAAAGATGATTGATCACCTTTGGTTTTGATGTATTCAAGTTATTTCAATGATGTTTATTTGATGGACCACCCATGTGTTAGGATAGCTATGATTTTCATCACTTTGGTAATTATGTCATGTATTTTTTTGTCTCCCTGTGTGAACATGATAAGATTGCAATTTTTTCTTTTGCTGTATGAGCTCCGACTATAAACTTGCTGTGCCCATATTAAAAATGTCATTGACATCATTCTATATGTTAATAACATTTTTCCTTTGAACCAATTTTGTTGTGTTAAATTCACCATATTTCCAGCAATGAATTTGCATTTGTGCAAATGCGACTGGAATATGAATGGAGCTATGTTATTTCCATTAACTTTAAAAAATAACAGCTTTATATAGAGATCTTTGTCCGAATATAAGATTTTTACTCTTAAGAATCTGCCACAAGAATTTTTGTTTTCCAACGTATTCTAATTGCTGAACATTTCTCATGCAGAACCCTGGCTTTGACTTCTCACAGGCGCAATTCACAGGGAACTGCCCTGATCCAAGAACTTTTATGGGTGGTATCCGCAATGATTGACAATACTGCTGTGCCTTCTGGTTATCCCGATAATCTTCTGGTTAACGGTACGATGTATTGTGTTTCTCCCTTAAGCCCTGAGACTTAATTAGCTTACCAGTCTTGGAGCAATATTTGTAATAAGCATGGAAGATGTGGTATCACTTTGTTTCTTCTTCTTCTCGTTTCTTGATTGTGCAACTGTAAATCAAAGTCTTTTTATTTTTTTGTCTCGATCTCTCTCCCAATGTGCTTTGTCGATCTAGCTAAAAACCCCTTCTCACTTATTTGGGCTAGAGAAGCAAGTATACCTACCCAAATCAGTGTTTTGAAGTTATTAAGCAAAACTCAAGTCGGCCTTTCAGAGTTGAAGCAGTAGGAATTGACAGCGGCTATGTTGCATAACATGTGGTGGGAAAGCATCAACTTTATCAAGAATGAAGATATACTAATATGCAAGTAAATCGGAAATTAGGTTGGCTTCTCTCCGAGCATGAAACAGAAGGAACTGGGCATTAAATTTGAGCTTTGATTAAAATCAGCGTTGCCAGGGCACTGCAGCACGGGAAAACACTTTTGAATCAGCTTAACCACAAACAAGGATGTCTTCATATTCACTGAGGTAAATTATCTTATAAGAATTTTATGGAGCCAGTCTGATCGATCATGCAGAACACATTTTAATATATTTGGATAGCTTTGGATAAACAACGGAGATAAAGATGATGACATGTCTCATTTTATTCTCTATTTATTTTACAAGTACAAAAATCTATTCAAAAATTGTTTTTAAAAAAATCTATTTTATATCTGTCTCTTCAATTAAATATTTTTTTATTTTTTTTATATTTGTCTCTTTTATCCTTAACACTAATTAAATGTAAATCTTACTGATGATGGATTGAAACTGTTGATGACCCATTTAAACACGCAGTGGATTGATACTGTTAGATTGCAAAATGGATTAGAAAACAGACAAATGTGACACCGCGCATGAATTCGTTCCTCCTGTATGGTTTTGGCGCTGAAATCTTTGGCTCTTAACCATTTCCCACTAACTAAAAAGGCTACATTATACTATACTTTAGAAAACTTGAAAAAAACACTGAATGTATTATAAAAATAAACTCATTATACTGTGTAATACATTATAGATATAAAATGTTTGTATTGTGAACGATATTATAGCGTCATGGGAGCGTTGTCTTTGCTGTTTTTTAATAAAAAATATTGACTGGACAGCTAGATCCAAATCGTTTTCAAAAGGTGTTAAGTCTGGCTTAGCAGCTAGACCCAGCGCTATTGGTCTGGCTTTTAGCCAGACTCACCGATCTTGGGTCTGGCTAGACGGCCAATAGTATTGGGTTTGGCTCCGCGATCAGACTCAATAGCAAAATATATTAATTTGAAGTAAAGAAAAAAATAAAATAAAAATTCAATTTTTTTTTAAAGTATTTTTAAAACGTAAAAACAAACATGCTTTAATAAGGAAATTCAACCCAAGCTGAAATGAAAAAAATTATTATCACCTAATTTTTATAAAAACTAAAAAAAATTGCATCAATTTTTTTTTTTACAATATGAAAAGAAATTCAATAAGATTGAAAAAAATATATTGAACTTCTTGCCCACTGGACCTAATGTTATTGGGTTTTATTTTTGCAGCTAGACTCAATGCTATTTTGAATCTGACTTCACTATTAGACTCAAAACATTTAAAATATTCTTCATTTTTAATTTACATATAAAAAGAAATTATTATCAATCCATTAGGAAGCGCCAGCCATTATGTTATTACCATTTAAAGAAAGAAGGTTAGACCAGAGGAATCCGATTCAAACGCATTTAGTGGTGACAAAGTTATGGTTCCGTATGTACAAAACTAGAACCATATTCCCGAGCTTATTATAGCCATCGTTAGTGGAGATGTATGATTATTTAATTACGGTGAGTAATGGATGGTTTGCTTTAAGCATGTGATCCTGCTCGAGTGGAGGTTATTTCTGGTCCAAAATTTATCGAAAAGGTTGTGGGATTTTCTTCTCCTCAAATGCGGCCCCAAACCGTTGGAGACTTAATAAAGGCATACTGGAATAACGTAGTTGAAATGTAAATTTTTTGTACGTGGGATCTCTCTCTCTCTCTCTCTTGAATACTTGAAGAATGGTTGTGGCAGAATATTATCATCGGTGTAAATTACACAACCTTTCCTTGAGGTTTCGACTCGGGAGGTTTTGTCAACTTAAGAATATAATTATTTAGTGGTTTATGAGGTAATCAAGTGATATTATAATTACTTATATTATTTATAGTAAAGGAAGGTGATGACTTGGTGTAATGCTCCTGATACCTACATAAAAGTCTTTTACTGGTGGATCTAGAGACTTTCGGATGCTTAAGTTAGTATATTTATATATAAAAAAAATGTAATAATAGTGCAAAAGAGCATTAAAATCTAAGAACAATGTTATTTGTCTTGGTTTTGGTGTGAGAATATGAACCTTTTACCTGAATAATTTAATGGATATTTATAACCTATGAATCTTGTCTTTTTTCTTGAGTTGATGGACTTGAGAGTCGTTTAACCCTAGTAGCATAATTAATGAGAATAAATATCTCTTATACATGTATTAATAGGAGATAAATTTACCTGACATAAACATTAATGAATGACAAATACCCCTTACATATGTATTAATGGAGGTAAATATTCGTGATATGAACATTAATGAGAGACAAATATTCATTACATATGTATTAATGATAGGGAAAAGTGGTTGGGCTCAGGTCACAAAGTTAGGCCCAAAAGGAGGTAGGACGCATGGTTAGCCCAAGAGCGTTTAACTATGTTCTTAGGCTTAAACGCAAGACTAAAAGCCCACGGTATGCTGGGAGTATGCCTAGTGCTTGGGCTCAAACATGGCACCTGAGCCTACGAGGGCACTAAGCGTGGGCCTAACGCTATGGCTTCGATGTAGTGCTGAAGCCTATAGGGCGCTGGGTGCAAGCTCCACATCCAAGCTTAAGGGGTGTTGGGTGCGGGCCTAGCACCTAGGCTCAGGATGCCTTAGCCCAAAAGGTACTAGTTGCTAGCCCAGCGTCTAGGCTCGAACGTGTTGTCCAAGCCCACAAGGGTATTGGGTATAGGCCCAGTAATTGGGCCCACGACCATGGTTTGGGTCTAAACCATGTTTTCAAAGTCTATTATAGGCTTTGGCCAATTAAAAGCATTTTTTTCTTCTAAAAATACTAATAAATTTTTGGTCCATCAGTAGCCCACTAGTCTTTGCGATATTTTTACCGAAAAGACTTAAAAATATATTTGTTTTCTTTAACAAGATCCTTATTTTTTTCTCTATATAAAAAAAAACAAGGGTATCTTAAGACCTTTCGCTAAAGTATTTACGCGTGAAGTAGCATCATAGGTGAAAAAATGCTCATCTTAGCTCGAAAATACCTAGGGGGCATTTTATATGGTATTAATTGCATCATTGGGAATCTACGAGGGTGATGACATGTGTTGTCAATCCGACGAAGGTTGAGGGAAACCTACCACTATATAAGAACTTCCTTTCATTCCATTTCATTTCTAATTCTAATTTTCATTTCTAATTCTAATTTTCACTATTTCTAAATTGTTCTGCTAAGGTATTCAGATTTCATTCCATTTCATTTCTAATTCTAATTTTCACTATTTCTAAATTGTTCTGCTAAGGTATTCAGATAGGTGAAAAGTGTTCTTGGAGGAGAGTAATTGTGTGGAGCGTGGTAGCTTGTCGCTAAGCTGAGTTTAAAGGGGCTTACCTTGAGGTAACATACTTATACTTAGCTTTTTCCTTAGAAATAGATTTGAGAAGAGGAAAACAAATAGCCTCTAATAGTGATTTTACATTTAGACCAAGACCACCAGACATTAGTGGTTCTAGTAGAGGGTCAGGATCAATTAGGATCAGACCAAAGACTAAGGGGGCTAGTGCCTGTCCACTAGGAAATCTTAGATTACCTAGGGCTTCTAAGGACACCGATGAAAGTACTTTAACCACCGAACAAATAGCTAGGGCTAATCGCCAATAGGGAGAGGAGTATTTAGCCATAATTCCCTATAGATCGGAGAGGATTAACAAGTAGTCTGGGGGTTCTCGCCATGGACTACATGAGATCATAATGCCTTGTACCATGTTTGAGCTAGGATATACCTTTTCTCTATAAGGATTTATAAGCGATGTGTTTTTTCATTACAACATTTGTATTAACTAGTTATACCTAAATGAATAGGTCTTGCTTAAGGCTTTCGAGGAGTATTTTGTAATCATAAAGGTAGAGCCAACCGTGGGAATGTTTAGGTATTGTTATACCTTAAATGATTGCCCCTAAGACAGCCATGATGTCCAATAGTTTTTTACTTGCATTAGCCGACCTAAAAGCCTGATGAAAAACATATTAGAAAGTAAGACCACCCACACAAAAGGGTGGCGTGGGAGATGGTTAATAATAAGGTGAAATAAAAAGGTTATTATAGGCCAAATAAATGAGCTATGATGCTGCTCCTATTTCTAGCAAACTTTTCAGCAGAAGTCAATGAAAGACCATGTCTTAGTAACTTTAAGAAGAAGGTATGCGTGAACATGGCCAGGTCTTCCTTTCATTATAATATGAATCGAATATTTAAAAGGTATAACATTAAGCATGGTATGCATGACTTTATACTTTGTGAAATTCAATATATTTATTATGTTTTAACTCTATTTCACTGTAGATCCATCATTGGAAAAGGAATCTAAAGAGAAGGCTATTGAAGGAAGTGTTGAAACTGAGGGGGAAAAATCGTTGAAACTAGCAAGACATTTAGTTATTGATTTATATATATGGAAAATAGTCATTAAAAGATGGACAACACTTTTGTCGATAAGCTCGTGTTTGATCCTATTACTACGGGGGGAAATTGATCCCTAGTCTCTAAAGGAAGGAAAGAAAACCTCTCCCTAATATTTTAACTGAAGTTGTTATAAAAGTTAATGCTAAAAAAAGGAGAGTATCCTCTGAACATGGGTCTTATGCTGCTAGTAGGGAAGCAACACCCACTCTTATGACCATGTCTATATCTACTACACCCTCACCAGTTGCCACAACCACCTGGTCTTCTACTGATTGGCCACATCTAGCTTTGTAGTTATTTCTCTGTTACCTTTACTTGAGGAGGAGAGGAACGCCTTGTGGTTTTTTTATTGGGAAGAATGATACCTTCTTAAGATCTAATGGCCTGATAACTGTGGACATCATAAAGAGGTTACTGGATCTCCCTTCAGATGTCAACCAACTATCTAATCGAAGCTTTACTCTTCATCTTGGTTTTACTAGGCAGCTTCTAATCTATATAAGAATTTTTCCTAGTAGATATACATAGACTTTTTCTTTTTGGAAGACTGATATATTTTTTTTGTTTAGGGTTTCCTAATGAATATTTGTTCTTGGAGGCGCTGAAATGCCAAAAGGAATCAAATGAGGACGACTTTGACTTGGCTAATAAGAGACCAGGAAGAGGTTCAAAGCCTTAGAGAGGCAAAGATATAATGAGAAGCTTAGTTAAAGGAGATTAGTGAGGCTTATGACCGTGTCTGTGATACCCAAGAAGTCTATAGAAAGTTAGTAGAGGATAGGGATCAACAGGCTTCTAAGATGGGCATTGCCTTAGAGAAATTTTGCTTGATAGAGGATGTTTCATCCTCCCTGATGTAATATTATGAGACTTTAAAGGCTAAAATAACAGCAACTTTGAAGGTTGAACCAACGGCAACCAAGGCTGAGGCAAGGGCCTCTCGAGAGAAGTGTGCTCGTTTAAGGGTACTGAGGGACTCACCTGATGATTTCTTCACAGTGTTTGGATATATCTATTACAGACAAGGTATTTAAGGCTGTATTTAACATTCACTTTTATCATCTGTCTATGGGGATAACAGTAGACTTATCAGTTGCATTTGACCCCTAGCAATAGCATAAGGCTCAAAAGCCCTACCAGAGAAATGGTTAACCTTAGATCACACTAGCGAGTAGGAGGCATGTGGCCTTCATAACGATAGCGTGAGGCTTGAAAGCCCACTAGAGAGTTAATTAGATTTGAGATTTCACTAATGATAGATAAGGAGAATGTATAATAAAGATGCAATATACTTTATTTTTGGAAGGACTATATTCCAATCTACTATGATATATTTTGATATGATCTGAATGCCAAACATGAGGGAGATTCTTTCCTTTCATATCTTGGAGGTGATAGGTGTTTGTTTTGACTTCCTTGATCACTCAAAAAGGACCATCCTAGTTTGGGGTTAGTTTACCCTTGTTTTCTCTATTGTCTACTACTTTCAACTTTATGGGTAAGTCTTCAAACTTAAAACTCATGTTTTATACCTTGGCATTATGGTATTGAATAGTTAGATGTTGATAGCTTATCTCCTTATTAACACAGTTAATCGAGATTCTTCTAGTAGATCATGATTGGTTCTCAATCCTTTTTCATTGTGTTTTGAGGAATAATAGGTGACCCTTGGGCTTAAACACCCAATTTCAACTAGTATCATGGCCTTAATGCCATATTTGAGGAGAAACGAGGTTCCATGATATAATTTTTTTGAGTTGTTCAATAAGCTTATAAAATTTAATTAAGCGGTTCTACCCACTCTGACTTGGATTATTTCATCTTTTTTTTTCTATTGAGTATGACTATGTTGGTGAGCTTGGCTTGACCATTGGTTTAGGGATACAACATTGAAGAAAGCCTATGATAAATATGAAGTCTATGACATTGCTTTTTTATTTTATGGTTTGTTAAACTATGTCCCATTATCTATTATCAATACTTTGGAAAGACCAAATCAATATATGATGTTCTTTCAAATGGAAAAGATTACTTTATTAGCAGTTATATCTATTAAAAGCTCATCCTCCACCTATTTAGTAAAGTAGTCAACCGTTATCAGGACAAACTATCTGTTACCCATGGAAACATGCTCGGGTGACTTGGGAGGCAAGAGCTCTAAAGCCTATATGGATGT
The DNA here is from genome assembly GCA_019202695.1 of Populus x sibirica. NCBI lineage: Eukaryota > Viridiplantae > Streptophyta > Magnoliopsida > Malpighiales > Salicaceae > Populus > Populus x sibirica. The sequence goes on from JAGMVL010000373.1 coordinate 71,569, forward strand.
CAAATATCACCTTATGAATTTCTTTTAGAACATATATGCTTAATTAAGGAGATAATCTTTGATATAGGATATCATTGACTAAACAACACCCATCTCCTCACCTAGTCAACTAAATAAACTCATTTATGTCAGAAGGTATCTCTCTAGTTACTAGGTTATTCGTGATATGTGTTCTCCAATCCTCACCAAAACTAATTGGAGCGGTCACCACTCTCTCTTCCCCCGTACATGGCTTCTTAAAAGTTTCAATCAACACGTCCAGAGAGAGTTTTGCTAAGTTAGAGCTTGCAAATTTGGATAGAAGGTCTGCCCGATTGTTATCTCTATTAGTACACAAGTAATGGTGATTTCCTTGCTTTTATTTTTTTAGAGAAAAGAACTTGGACTTTCTAGAGATACTTAACATGATGGGTTCCCTAGTCTCATATAACCCTTAACATTAGCTAGCAACCAACTAGGAGTAGATATGAATATGGAGAGGATAAGAATTTAAAGTCTTTGTAAGTCTCAATCTTCCTAAAAGAGCTTCATATTCTTATACATTATTGGTGGTTGGAAACTCAAAACAAGCACCATATTCAAAATCTTGATGAATTTTGAAAAGAAAAAAAAATACGAAAAGGATAATAAATTGGAAATGTTTAGTTTAATTTTGAAAGATTTTATATTTGAAGGATATTTTAATAAATTATGAGCAGTACTTTCATAACAATCTAACACTGAAATGAGCATTATCATCTTTTTATTGTCCAAAAATAGAGTGCAGTAAATCTTATAGAAAAAAATTATACAATTTTGTTCCTTAACTTTTCAAATTTGAACATCATATATCAGATTTCATGGTTTTCTGTGAGAATTCAAAAAAAAGGAAGAAGCATAGAACTATTAATAAAAGGTATCATACAATCCACCTATAATTAAAACGAACATATATAAGTTTATCGCAATTGAATCCCATGCATGAGGTAAACAAGGTAGCAGTTGAAAGTGAATAAACAAAAGACATAGCAGATTCTAAATCTTTTGCAGACACAAACCCTATACAGGCCATGAACTGTCTTATTATCTATCGATAATACATATAGATTTCGTCTTGATGACGTTATTAATGAGAACTTACCCTACCTTAGTGATTCTTATCAGGAAAACCAGGAGCATTTTGATCATTTACAGTAGTAGATGTAAATGAATGGCCTTTTTCTGGAGCCTGTGAAGAAGAAGCAACAGTACTGGTGTTCTCAGCGATTTTATTGCATAAGGTCATTTGTAACTCTTTAAACTTTTTTTCCAACTCAATCAGCTCCTGGATGTTAAGCTCGTCAATAGCAGTATCCCACCAACCTTTGCTATCCATTTCTTTTATCTTACTCTTTAATTTGAAACCCTTTTCCTTCTCCTCATCCAGTTGATGTTGCATATCGTTATGTTTTTGGGTTAGTTCTTCGATCCTCATCCTCCGGTGAGCCTCCACGAGATGATAAGTGCTATCCATGTCCAATGGATCTTCAAGGAAACGATTAATAACTGATTCAACCGAAGGATGGCCAAAAGAGAAGGGCTTACCTGCCGGTGAAAACACAGCGATTGCAATTTCCGCCCCAGTTGAAGTAGCCAGTTCGCTAGCCTTTTTGTAGATCCCAGATCTACGTTTTGAGAAGGTGATTAATCTATCATCTTGATTTTCTATTCTCTTCATTTCCACCTTTTGCCTTCCTTTCGTTTTCTTGGAAGCCATAACTAATTAAAACTAAGACACAATAATATCTATGATGGCACTCCTTGGTTTGAGATGTACATATAGGAAGATAAACTTCAATGAATTAAATGCTACAGGTAATTAAATTATCATTTTTAAGTTGTACATTTCCATTTTAAACTTGCAATTGTGTATTTGTGATGCTTTAGGTTCTGATGAAGTGAATACAGGTAACAGTCCAGTCATACCATATAATTAATTTAATGAAAAGGATCATAATTTCTTATCTAATATTTAAATCATATGTTCTAATTTTACTTTGAAAAGTCCTTCAAAATAGATCTACAAGATTTTGTTTTTTTAATTTTTTATTTAATTTTGAGTTTTTAATGCTAATTTCAATTTTATGTGAGTAGATTTAAAAGATTTTATTGAAGGACTTTTTAATTTTTTATTTAAATTGAAAAGTCCTTCAATTTAATTTTGTTTTATAAATTGGGAAAACTTTTTCAACCTCCGTTGTACAAAAATATCTCTCTCCATATATATTAGGGGATAATATGGAGGGAGTGTATACATAAAAAGGAAAATATATGGAGTAGAATTTATGATTATATATATACTCATTAGTTACTTACGAAAATCTATCCGAAGGACATAAATGTAACTTGCTAAGAAAATCTTGCATTCCCATTCTTTAACCACACAAAGATAGATTTTTAACTTCCATTCATCTAGTTACGGATCCAAAGAGGGAGAGAGTATACTTTCTTCCCTTCCTTTCCCTTTTCATAATTCCTTCCCTTGCCCTTTCCTTCAAAAAAATTCTCAAATACACCTTAGAGTTTTTTACTAATTAACATATACTAGAGGGGTTCATCGAAAAACCAAGCCTTCTTTTTACTTTGGTATTTGAGGTTTTTTATTTTTATTTTATCCTTTAATATTAGGTTTGTTGAGTATAAAGCTTTAGAATTTATTTTGATTTGTTTTCTATGAAGTAATCTTGATCTCATAATCCGGGTCTTGAATTTTGCAAATTAGTCGTGTTAAATCAGGTTGTTTTTTTAATTTTTTTTAATTTCATATATCAATATTGGTTTAATTACGAATCAAACTCTATAATTTTCTTTCAAATCTCTTTCTATGAAGTTATCCTAATCTTCTAACTCAGGTTTGACAGGTTGACCCAGGTTGACCAGGGTTTTTTTTTTATCATTTTATTTTCAATTTAATCCTTCAAAATTAGATTGATTGAGAATTGAGAATTGAGATTTATATAAAAAAAAAATTGTTTGTTTTCTATATGGTTATCACAACTTTATGACCCGGGTTGTGGGTTAGGTTGGTTGACTCAGGTTTTTTTGTCATTTTTTTAGTTGAATTTTTTTGAATTACATCATTTCATATTGAGTTGATTGGGAATTAGGCTTCATAATTTATTTTGATTTGTATTCTATGAGGCTATTTCGGTCATATGACTCGGGTCATGAGTTTGGTTGGTTGACTTGGTGGTTTTTATGTCCTTTTTGTAGTTAATTTTTTTTTATTTCACCCTTCATCATTGGGTTGATTGGGAATTGAGTTTTATAATTTATTTTTATTTGCTTTCTCTTAGGTTATCCTGGTCTTTTAATCCATGTTTGGTAGGTTAACCCGAGTTGACTTGACTCTCTTTTTTAGATGAATTTTGTTTTAAATTTCATCCTACAATATTGGGTTAATTAAGTTGACTCGACTCAAGCTGATATAATATGTTTTCATTTCAATATTAAAAAAAATATCCTAATTTTTTTAAGTCAAATTATTTTCATTTTCTTCTTATTTGCTTGAGTCTTGTGATGTGTGGCATGACAAGTTAGGTCATGTGAATTATAATTCTATGCGAAGGTTAATAAACCATTAATTATTAACAAATATGATTTTTAAAAACATCATAAATGTGAAATTTGAGTAGAATCAAAATTCAAAAAACCTTCTTTTCAAACAATTGAAAGAAGTATTGAACCTCCAAACTTAATTCACTTAGATATTGGTGATTTAAAGTTTGTGCAAACTAGAGGTAAAAATAAGTATTCTAGTTCTTTTATAGATGATTTCACAAGGTATTGTTATAGTTATTTGCTTGGAAGTAAAAATGAAGCTCTTAAAATGTTTAAACATTACAAGAATGAAGTTGAAAATTAAGTTAACAAAAGGATAAATGTAATAAAAATGATAGAGGTGGAGAATATAAAGCACCATTTTATGAGTTTTGTTCCTAAAATAGTATTATCCATCAAACTGCTGCTCTTTTTTCACCATAATAAAATAACATTGCATAACATAAGAACTGAACATTAAAAGAAATGATGAATGTCATATTGATAAGTTTAGGAGTACCTCAGAACTTGTGAGGGAAGACAATTCTAGCTGCTAATTATATACATAACAAAGTACCCGTAAAAAGTTAGAAAAAAACACCATATGAATTATGGAAAGGTGGAAGACCATCCTACAAATACCTCAAAGTATGAAGGTGTCTTGTAAAGATAGCAATACATAATCCTAAAAAGGTCAAGATAAGATCTAAAATTATGGATTGTGTATTTATTGGATATGTATATAATAGTAGTGCATATTGATTTCTTATACACAAGTCAATTATTGAGGATATTCATCCTAATATTATTATAGAATCAAGAAATGTTATATTCTTTGAGGAGGTGTTTTCATGAAGAGAAGTATGAGAAAATCATTCACTAAGAAATAATTGAGGCTAGCTCAAGTAATCATAATTAATTAAAAGATGATGAAGTTGATCTTAGAAGTAGTAAAAGGGAAAAAATGACCAAAACATTTGGTCCTGATTTTTTTAACATACATGTTAGAAAATAAATCTTGAATCTACTCTGAGACAATATCTTGTCCGAAAGCTTTCTATTGAAATGAGGCAATCAATAATAAAATTGAATCCACTATGAATAATCATACATGATAACTAATGAATCTTCCTCCTAGAAGTAAACCAATAAGTCATAAGTGGATCTTCAAAAGAAAGATGAAAGCTAATAAGACTATTGATAAATATATAGCTATATTTGTTAAATGGTTTAGACAGCAAGAAGGTGTGGACTATTTTGATATATATATATATATTCACCTATGTCAAGAATAATTTTTATATGGGTGTTAGTAGTAATTGCAACTATTACTAATCTTGAAATATATCAAAGGGATGTGAAAATAGCTTTCTTAAATGGTAACCTTGATAAGGGGGTTTATATGGAGCAACCTGAGGGGTTTGTTTTTAATGGATATGAAAAAAAAAGTTTATATGCTTGTCAAATCATTATATGGTTTGAAATAAGCACCTAAACAATGACATAAGAAATTTGACAAGTTTATGTTGTCAAATGAGTTTAAAATCAACAAAGTTAGTTAACGTGTTTATATGAAAAAACACATATAAATGTTATATTATTGTATATTTTTATGTGGATGATATGCTGATTTTAGACAGTGGTGATCACATGATCAAGTTTACTAAAAAAACATTAACTAACAAGTTTGACATGACAGACTTGGGTGTTGCAAATGTCATACTAAAAATACAAATTTATAAAACATATGATGGATTGGTAATGTCTCAATCTCATTATGTTGAGAAAATTATCGACAAAGTTTCGAAATGTGATAATAGTACTATCAAAAGACTAATTGATATAAGCGTACATCTTTTCAAGAATAGAGGAAAATGAATAAACCAATATTCTTGAATAATTAGAAGCTTAATGTATGTTATGAACTGTACAAGGTCTGATATTGTGTACTTAGTTAATAGACTTAGTATGTTTACAAGAAATCCTCCAAGTATAAATCATTGGGAGGCAATAAAAAGGATAATAAAATAGTTGAAGTACATCGTGAACTATGTGCTACACTATAATAGTTACCTAGCGATACTAAAAGGGTATAATGATGCTAATTGGATATCCGACACTTAGGATTCAAAATTTACAAATGGATATGTCTTCACACTTGATGAAGCAGTTATGTCATGGAAATCCTCCAAACAAACATGTATCGTTAGATCCATGATGGAATTAGAGTTTATTGCTTTTGATAAAGCTAGAGAGGAAACCGAATGGATTTAGAATTTCTTAGAGGATATTCCATGTTGACTAAAAAAACCAGTGTAAGGTATTTATGTCCATTTCGATAGTTAATCAGCGATTGAAAGAGCACAAAGTAGTATGTATAATGATAAATCTAAATATATACATCATAGATATAATATCGTTAAACACTTGCTCTTTAATGAAATTATTATATTGACTATGTAAAGTCAAAGGAAAATATTGTGGATTTGCTAACCAAAGATTTGTTAAGAGAACTTATGTATAATTCATTGAGGAGAATGAGTTTAAAGCCTTTAAAATATGGAGTGTAATGATGGTAATCATACCTAGTTGATTAGAGATCCCAAAATCTAGGTTCAAATGGTAAATTAAGTAATATAACATTCTCGGTAGGTTAGAAAATTATTTTTTTCTACTTATTCCTATGATGAAATAAGTTTTAACTGCAGCGTGATAAAATATAAGTTGAGCTCTTAATGATTTTCATATCTTGGTATACGAAGTAGAGTATAGCATAATACTCTTAATAAAATATCACATATATGAGTGAGAAATATGACCTTTTTCTTTGAGAATTTCAATAAAGATTGAATTCTCTAAAGCACTCATGAATTCAAGAGTTATTTAAGGCCAAATGAACATAATAATGAAAACCAAAAGAGATCTCTAGGTAAAGAACATATGAGTATTATTATCTTGGTTTCCATAAAAAGCTGAATTGTTCAAGACATCATGTTCACTATTTAGCTGATTAAATCCGATAGTATTTCACTAAGAAATGTTCAAAGCCAAAAACTACATATCCTGATGTGGTAATCTACCAAATCAATATCTCTTAATAAATCTTCGAGTTGTTTTCAAACTAATGAGATAATTTTCATTCATATGAGGGATTGTTGAAAAATTATTTTAATAAAATAAATTATAGGTAAATGAGAAATTAAACTCATGAAACCCTTGGTTTTTTTTTCCTAAAAGAACCCTTGGTTTTCCTAAATTAATTTTTGATTTATGGTGGGTAATCAAAGGTTGATAGTGGTGAGAATTAATATTTGAACATTTTAGCATCCAAAATTCACTATAAAAAAATGGGTGAAAGAAGAGTTTCAAACTTGAATTTTTTAGATTTTTATATATTCTTGCTCATCTCATATTTTAGTGTTTTCTTCTCATTGTAAGCTTTGGTTTTCCTCCCAAATCTAGAATTTAGGTTCATCTTGTTAAGAGATATTTGAGTTTTATATTATTTGGTTCAAATACCTTGTTTAGAAGTGCATCTAAACTAAGGTGGTGGTGTTGGAATATTGAATGGCATATTGCAAACAACCGAAAAAAGTAAATTAGGGTTGAGAAAAAAAAATTGGTTTGATTTTTTGTTTTTTAACCATTTTAGGAGTGTTTTGAGTTGATGGGTTGCTTTATTGACATTATAAAGATGTTTATTAGATGGTTTTAGTTGAAAATAGATTGAAAAATAAATTTATAAATCCAAAACACTTGATTTGATTTTCTAACCATCTCTTTAGTGTTGGAAACTAGGATAATAAACATATTGTTTATCGCAATAGACCATGCATGTTTGTTTTTTTAAAAAGAAAAAAGAGGTGAAGAACATAAAAAAACACCACGTAGAAAAGAAAAGTTCAGGTACATAATTTTTTATAGCATGTTTGATTAAGGTACCTTTTGTTTTCAGGGTTGATCGTATTTTTCAAAAAAATTAATTTTTTTTTCTTCAAATTATTTTTTAATGTGTTTTTAAATTATTTTAATATACTAATATTAAAAATAAATTTTTAAAAATAATTACTATCATAATATTAAATACTCTCTAATAATGCTTATGCAGCAGTGCAAGCTACGTTTTTGTATAAAAAAAATGATGTTTTTTTTTAACCTAGAAAAGGTGGTTTACACCACGCAGCGAAAAGAATCTTAAAGGACATTGACAAAGTGATTGTTGATGTCTAACAAATCAAATTAACATTGAATGAAAGCACATGTCTGTATATTTTGGTCGAAAACTATACCAGGATTGAGGATTCTCTTGTGTTATTAAACGACTGATATGTGTGTATAATTACACCATCCACCCATCATCAATACCATTCAATGTTTTAGCGCTTTAAGACAAGAGCAAAGATATAAAATTTGTTCCTCACCTCCCTCCAAAATAAACATTAAACAGTACCAAAAATCTTCTCTCTCTCTCTGCGCCGTACAAAGCCACACAGACTCTCTATGTTTGGCGCGCGTCCTCTTTCTTTCGACACATAACCCATTTTTGTACATTCCCTTCACACTCACAAACACAGACGGCCACACCCTTCTCCTTCATTTCTCGTAAGCGTGTTTTTATACATGACCTTTCCAAGTTTAGCTCTCTCTCGCTCATGAACTGCGAACCTTCGACAATTACATCAACTTCTCGACAATGGTTACAACAGCGGAGTCAGCGGTCCACAAAAGCCAGCAGCAAAGCCGTGTTTTAATTGTGGGCAATTACTGCCACGATGTTTTGATCCAAAACAACGCCGTTAAAGCTGTATCGCTTGGTGGTGCAGCCTCTTTCATTTCCAATGTTTTCAATGGACTGTCAGTTTCTTGTAATTTAGTATCGAAAGTTGGGGAAGATTTTAAATACCCAGTTAGTTATACCCCAATTGTAATTCCCACTTTGAAAACTACTGTTTTTCACTCTTATTTTGATCCGGGTCTTCATGGAAATGATCATCAAGATCGGATCTTAAAACGTGTCTGTGCTTGTGACCCGATTAGGCCATCGGATCTTCCAGATACGAGGTTCAAGTATGGAATGGGAGTTGGTGTTGGCGGGGAAATACTGCCCGAGACGCTTGAGAGAATGATTGAGATTTGTGATGTTGTATTTGCTGATATTCAAGCTTTAATCAGGGTTTTTGATAGCGTTGATGGGACTGTTAAGCTTGTTAAATTAGAGGAGACAGGCTTTTATCCGTTGTTACCCCGAATTGGGGTTTTAAAGGCGTCATCGGAGGAGGCGGTGTTTATGGATGTGGAAGAGGTGAGGAAGTGGTGTTGTGTCGTGGTGACTAACGGGAAACATGGCTGTAAAGTGTATTGGAAAGACGGGGAGTTGGGGATTTCGCCGTTTTTGGCAAATCAAGAGGATCCTACCGGTGCAGGGGATAGTTTCTTTGGTGGGTTTGTGGCGGGGTTGGTTCAAGGATTGGCTGTGCCTGATGCTGCTTTGTTGGGAAACTTGTTTGGCTCCCTTTCTGTTGAACAAGTTGGATTGCCTAAGTTTGACACGAGATTGTTGCAGGTTTGTTTCCAAACTTTTTTACTGTTTTGTTGCTAAAGAGTTTGTTTTGATGATCAGTTACTGGTTGATGCATTTGCATGATGTGAAAGTATCTTTTGATTGAAAGTTGGTGATTTGGTTGTTCTGAGAAACTAGTAAACAAAATTACGATTGAAAATCATAAATGAGTGGGATACGTTGATATTGAGCTGTTAAACATAATCTAGCATGTGAATTTTCGGACAGAGCATTTACTGCGTGATACTGAAGAGGGATTTCTGTGAACAGCTATCTTTCTGTTGAGAAATCATTGCCTTAGAAATCTTCTGCTTTCAAAAGTTTTTGAAAGGAATCATTCTTATAGCTGGACACCAATTTCATATGTTTCGAAGGACAGGCTGCAGACTTAAGTCATCACTTTTAGTGTCAAAAGATGGTAAATATGGAAAGGGATGGTAGGTTTGTTAATTGGGTTTAAATAAATGATGCAATGCATGAGCTTGCTTCATCTAGGGTAGATCATCAAGTTACTTTCTTAGAAGATGATAGTTACATCAGAGTGCTAGAGAATCAGACACTGATGATTCCAATAATTTGCCGGTAATAATTTAGTACCAGTCTCTAAAAGAAATTATCAATCTCATCAGGCATGTTACTGCAATATTCTTACACTTCATTCTCAGCTTGAGCATGAGAACTTGATTTAAGAGCGTTTCTTCTACTCTTTATATTATTCGTATTTTAAATGAAGGGTTGTTATAAATGAAATTTTATGATTATGACAGGCCTCTTCCAAATGTGAATGACAGGCATGGTTAGTTTCTAGGAATGTGCTCCTTTTGAACTTTTTTCGCTAGCAGTTAAGCTACTAGCTTCCTGAATAGGATGGACGTGTTGGATCCAAAACCACGGCAATTAAGTTTCTAAATTGTGGGAAGGCAAAGATTGTGCAGGGCATCTTAGGAATGCTTTGAATACTTCTTGGAATTCTAGAGTTGCATCTTTGTTTTGTAGTAGCGGTAGATATAGATTCCTCCTTGTTAAAAAATTTCAATACTACAAAATGAAGCATATGATATTTTCACCACTGTTTGCATATCTTGGATTTCTTTCTGCAATAAGCTGAGAATGTTTTGTTGAGGGTATTTATTGCTTTCTGTTTTCTCTTTCTAGAGAGTGAAGGATGAGGTGCAGGGGAGGAAGATGCAGTGTCTGCTTCATGAAAAAAGTGATGATGAGCTGAAGTTCTTGAGGCCAGTAGGACACGAACAGTTCCATACTTTCCTTGTTGCAGCGAGATTAATAACCCCATGTTCCATTGAAGAACATCAATGGAATTCACCAAGTTCTACCATGGAAACGGAGCAGACTGCTGTTCCACATTACACGAAGCAACCTAAATTATTAGCTAACCCTATGTATGAAGAACCAATCCAAAGAGTTGAATGAAAACCACCATGAAGTGGTCGTATCTAATAAATTGGCTAGCATAGAGATCTTTGTTGTGTTGTTCACTTGGCCCAGTGTTGGCAAATCAATTCCAATTAGTGCCCTTGAAATAATAAAATTTGCCCTTTCTATGCTATGTACGGTCATAATTTTGTTAAAATCACACTCTGCATTATAATACATCTGTGTTTTGTACAAAATATATGACAAATGTGCCTTTGGAAATTGCTTATCAAATAATAATAAATTAAGTTGAGATTATTTCAGTCCTCGTAGTGTAATCATCAAGGATAGATGCGTCACCGTATTAAGATCTATTTTCTCAACTGTAATATACAAATGGGTCAAATTTTTTCACAACAACTAGATGGACAAGCCCATATCCATCCTTCCGTTTCATCATTTTCCACTAGTTATCCTCTCTTGTAAACATACTATATCACTTGAAGATAGAGAAAATTACATGGACTTTCATCAGTAATTTGATTTACATTTCAATGGACTTGCAACACCTTGGATTTGATAACATTTTTTTAGGAAGGAGAGACTTGCTTAGAAAGTTATTAGATTATGAATTCATTTATGTGTATATTCCATGCATTCTTTACAATAAAAATCACTTATAAACTCATATTTAACTGCCTTAAAAACCCTCTTAAAAGATCCAATAAAAAAACATATATATAAACCCATGGTAGTCCAAGCCTATATTGGGTGTCTTTGCCTAACACCTACATGGGCTCGAGCTACTATGTCTCAACCCAATGTATTTGGGTTCAAGTAACGCACCTAGACTTATTTTTCATCTTTAATGGGTTCAAACACTTTGTTCGAACTCAATACTCCCTTGAAAATTTTTCCACAATCCTACCCAGATCCCTTAATATCTTATATTGATCCAATACATTTTGAATAGAATACAATTCAAAATATTATAAGGGTGAACTTATAATTTAGCCCCTCCTCTTCATAAAATATAAAATAAAAATAAGACTCATGGATTATAAAATACACCATGAATCATTCAATCTCAAGGTTAACAATCTCTTTATTCTTAATATTTTTAACATACATATTTTCAGAATATATGTCTCTAAAATATCATTACATTTTATCTTTCTAAAAAGATACTTAAGCATATGAGAATTATCAAATCTACAAAAAAAAATCTTTTACAAGTATTAGCTACTAGGCAACATCAACTACCAACCACTTGGACTTTTCATATCAAGTCATCAGATAGCTTGGCTAAAAAGAATAAATTAAATTATTTGAACTAAGAGATGAACCGATTATCCAACACATAAAACTCATTTCTAAACTGATTTGATATACAAGCACCTCATCAATCCCCACTCTCATTTTTTAAACATTATTATTATTATTGTTATTATAATTATTATAAAAACAATCAAGATTACAATAACACATAATTTGTATTGGGTTGTAACGTAAACAGTGCATCATTAATCTCAAAGATTTTTTTAATTATTTTGATAACAAAATTTCAGTCAACTATTTCAAATGTAATTTTCCTTTTAATCCTATATTCCAATTATTTTAGAATGAAAATGAGTTTTACTAATTGAAACTCAACATCATTGGAAGCAATTAACAAAAACTAAAGCTTGTGTTGTAATGATTATTTTTTCAAAATTTCAATTTAATCCTTGAATTTTTTTCTTTGTACAATTAAGCCATTTTGATCCAAAATTATCATCCAAATGCTGTTTTTTAGGTAGGGTTGAATTGAAAGACGAAGGACTGAAGTGAAAAAAACAGGTAATATAGATGGCATTTTCAAATTTGTTTGTGAAGTATATGGACAGTCCCTTTAACTTTTAAAAAATACATTTTAATACCAAACTTTATTTTTCAGTTCTTTTTTCATGGGAAAAGAAAGATGAGTAGTTGAATTCTAGTGAAGAGAGAGAAACATCTTCGTGGTGATGATTCCAACCACCAAACAAGTTAGAATTGGTATCAATGGGTTACACTAGATGAGGAAAGTTTTATGGTGGTTGTTTTAAGTCTCAATATAACCTAAAAATTAGAACTAGATAAAGGATGCAATATTTTTTCCAATTTGATTTAGTGGTTTGAACCTTTTTTGGGTTTCATGAGTTTGTTTGTTAGTGTTCCGAGGGTGTTTGTATGGTGTTTTTGTGGTTGAAAAACAAGTTTTTTTTGTAAAAAAACACGTAAGCTGAATTTTCTAGCCGTCATTCTAAGCTGGTAGACAACATGTCGTTTGCCACAACATGCGGCATGTTATCTGCCTATTTTTTTTAAAAAAAAAATAGCAGACTCAGGTGTGCGTGACTATGCTTCATGGCCCATGCACCTAGTTTTTCCTTTTTTGATAATTTTTTTGGTATTGTTTTCAATTATTACCTTTTTTATGTCTTTTTAAATATTTTTTAAGTTTGTTTTTTAATTAATACCACTCCTATGTAATTTGTTTTTAGCTTATTTAACCCTTTTTAAATAACAATTATTTTATAATTATATTAGGTGTCTTTACTTTTCAGTATAATTCATCTGTAATTATTTTTATATATTTCATATAAATTAAATTTATTTATATAAATTAAAATACTTATTTTTTATGATATTTTTAATATGTCCAACCTTACATGTTATTTGTTTTCCTTTTATTTTATTCAATAAACTCTATGTGTCTGTCAATTTCTATTACAAATTAATTTTAATAAATAAATTTATTAAACACAACCGAATAAATGACTTGTGTTGTGCTATTAAATATCTTGATTTATATTTGTTTTTATTTATTATCAATCTTTTTTTCTATCTAATTATTTTGACCTCATGATTTAGAACTCATGATAAACATGCAATCTTGATATATCTCATGTCCATGTTATGTATTTCACGTGTTAACCTAACTTTGCCTAGAACAATATTTTTTTCATTTATTTTTTATTGTTACCTTAATTTTTTTATTTTATTAAATTAATTAAAATTTAACTTAATCATTGAAATTTTCTTACTTTTTAAGAGCATAATCATTTTTTTTATTAAAAAAAATTAATTTAACCCGCGACATGCCACCAATATTGTATGATCTATTTCAAATGGATACTCCTCATTTTTTTTTTTGCTAAAATTGAGTGCGGTTTGTACTTTTTGGATCGTTTTGATGTGCTGATGTCAAAAATAATTTTTAAAAAATGAAAAAACATCATTGGCATGTATTTCGGCACAAAAAAGCTATTTGAAAAGCAACCGCTACCACACTGCCAAACACACTCGTAATAAGGTATTTATGTTCTGTTTGCCTTTTATCTTTGCTTCCATGTTTTTTATTGATTCATTTGCTGTCGCGGATGGATGGGAGACATTTTGCAATCAGGCAGCTAGGTCTGTGATTTCGCTCCTTAAAAAGTTCTTATTTATGATACTGGCTAGAGGGTACAAAATGAAGTCGTGAATCGATGCAGCATTTTGTTGAAGCTGATTGTATCGGTTGTAGGTAGAATATAATTTTGTAGATGCATTGATGAAGTCAAGTTTCATGTTTTTGAATTCTCAAATGATAACATGTACTGAATTTGGAACGTAGTGTCATTGTAGTATTAGAATCTGGAAAACAGAGAGGAAGTGGCATGTTGCGGTATATTTTACCGCCATCTCACAATTCTGCAACCTCCTTGCTCTTTAGAATGGTCATGGAAAGTGGTTGCTGCAGCTATTTGTGTGATTGTTTGAGCATCTTAAACAGGCCCTCTGTTGGAACTTGGGTGACTGCAAAAGACTATTCAGGCCTAAACTTGGTAGCATGGTTGTTAAAAATGCGTTTTAACTCGTAAAATCATACGATTTTACGAGTTAAAACCCATAAAACGTGTAGAAACGGAGGCAAAACTCGGAAATCATTAAAATCGCATAAAACCTGTGCAAAATCGCATAAAAACGTAACAACGCGCAAAAACGTTAAAAACATTACGTTTTCACGACTTCACCTAAATGTCACCAGACCAAACAAATGCAAAATTAGAAAAGTAAAAATTTTGACTTCGTCCCTGACTCCCTGTCTCACAATCTCTTTTCTTTCCCAATTCCCACCTGACCAGGCGACCACCCTCACCCTACCGGTGACTTCGTCTCTGTCTCACACTCCTTGACTCCGGACTTCGTCCAATCGTCCCCTCCCCCCCTGTCTCACACTCTCCCAGTCCCAGTCTCTCTGAGGACCCTGACTCCCTTCCCCTTTTCCCCAGCAAATTCATAAATCACTCCCCCCCCGATTCGCAGCGTTCTTGGCGAGACGAAGGTAAGAATTGATTCTCAATCCCAAGCTTTGTTTTTTTCTGTCTAATGGTGGTGATTAGAGACAAAAAATGATCTGGGTATGCTGTGAAATTCACTGTTTATCTTCTGTGAAACCTCACACTCACACCTATGCTCTGTTTCATCTTGTTTGCTTTGGTGTTGCAGATTCAGCGAAGCAACGAAGCAACGAAGCATTCCAATTTCCAGGATTGCGGGTATTTTGTAAATCCAAAAGCGCAAACTTTAGGGCAATTGATGCTCCTGTTTGGAATGCCTTTTGCATTTAATTTATCTAGGCTTTTTGTGTATTCTTTGGATAGCAATTTAATACGGATTGCATCTCTCAAATGGTATCATCCTGCAAGGCTTTGATTTCGTGATATTTGGTTTGCACTGTATTGAGTGTATTCTGTTTTCCTTTTTCGTGAGAGAGAGTGTAACTGTGTAACCATTTGCATGCTTTGGCATTGCACTTGTTCTTTCATATTTCCTTGTCAGAATCGTGTCCAAGATATAACCTAGATGCTACGAGTTGATGATTACTACACTAGTTTTTGTTTCAGTGATTGAGGCATTTCATTAAGCTTTATGCATTTTAAATAAATATGATGAACAATCAGTTTTTTGCCAGTATATCAATCAGTTAAATGTGATGAACAATCATTTTAAGTAACGCAATTGGTCTCCTTTAGCTTCCTTATTCCTTTGTTCTGCCAAATCATACAAATGTGCACCCATTCCACTGCCATTTTTAGCTTGATCTTGATACATGGAGTTGTTGGCTTTGGAAACTTCTTAATCACTGTCCTAATCTACCTAGTGATATATAACCTTTAGGCTTGTCTAGGCATGCTTATACTTGAACTTTTATTGTCTGTTGTTCAGATTGCTTGAATTTTATTGTCTACTGTTCAAATTGCTTGAATGTATAATCTTAATTATGTCCAATATTATAGCAAAAGTGGTTTTGAACTGTAGGATACATGGCATCTAAAAAAACTACAAGTGGCAGTAGACTTGACGTGGGATGGCAATATGGTATAGATGTTGACAAGAATTCAAAAAGAGTGCAGTGCAAGTTTTGTCAGAAAATTATTAGTGGAGGCATTTACCGTTGCAAGCATCATTTGGCTTGCACTCGAAAGGATGTTGAGCCATGCCAGCAAGTACCAGAAGATGTAAAGAAGATAATTTTGAATGTTCTGGTGAAAAATCAAGAAGCATCTGAGAAGAAAAGAAAGGCTTTCCAATATATTGGAAAAGATGAAGATAATGATGAAGGGAATGAAATTACCTCAGTGGACAAAGGAAAGAGAGTAGTGAGTGGGAGTGGAAGTACACAAACCACCATCAATCAGCTGCTAAAAAAATATCTTAGAGAAGAAGCATGTCGACAAATTGCAAGATTTTTCTACACCAGTGCAATTCCATTTAACTATGTGAAAAACCCTGAATTTGTTAAGGCACTTGAATTGGTTGCAAAGCATGGGCCAGGTTTTAAGCCTCCATCCTACCATGATATTAGAGAGAAGTATTTGAAGCAAGAAGTAGATCATACGATCAACTTGCTTGAGGAGTACAAGTTAGAATGGAAAAAAACAGGTTGCTCAATAATGTCTGATGGATGGACTGATAAGAAAAGGTGTTCTATTTGTAACTTTTTGGTTAATAGTCCTAAAGGGACAATTTTTTTATCATCCGTAGATACCTCTAATATATCCAAGACTATTGATAAAGTATTTGAGATGTTGGATGCTATTGTGGAGAGGATTGGAGAGGAAAATATGGTACAAGTAGTAACTGACAATGCTGCAAATTATAAGGCAGGGGCAATTGTTGATGGGGAAAAGAAAAAGATTGTTTTGGACACCATGTGCTGCCCATTGTATTGACTTGATATTGGAAGATTTTGAGAAGAAACTAGAGGTCCATCAAGTAACTATTGCTAATGGGAGGAGAATCACTTCATACATATATTCAAGAACTATTCTCATTTCCATGCTTAGACACTTTACAAAAGGAAAGGATTTGATTAGGCCTGTCGCCACTAGATTTGCTACTTTGCATACTTAACTCTTGGATGTTTGAGTGATTGTAAGATACAGTTGATGACAATGTTTACTTCCATCCAATGGAGGTCATGTAGGTTTTCAAAAACGAGAAGAAGGGAAGCGAATTCAAAGTTGTGTTTTGGATGACAAGTTTTGGCATGATGTTACTACATGTATTAAGGCAGCATATCCTCTGATAAAAGTTCTTCGATTAGTTGATTCATATGAGAAACTAGCTATGGGTTTTATATATGAAGCAATGGATCAAGCAAAAGAGAAGATACAAGTGAATTTTGGTTATGTGAAAAAAAGGTATTGATTATATATCTTGCTAATTATTTATTTACTACTATCAGTTGATTATAATGTTTACCAGCTAGGTCATGTAATGTTGATGATAATATTCTTATTTTTATTTTGTAGTTATATGCCTATATGGAATATCATTGATGCAAGATGGGAACTTCAACTTCACAGACCTTTACATGCAGCAGCATATTATTTGAATCCTCATTATCATTATAATTCTAATTTTAAAGTTAACGCCAACATTAAAATTGGATTATATCAATGCTTAGAAAGGATGGTGCCCGATGCAAGTGAAAGGTGTAAAATTGACTTGCAACTTGATTCATTCAAGGATGCAAATGGGTTGTTCGGTATTGAGGCTGCCAAGATAACAAGGGATAAAAAGACTCCAGCTAAATGGTGGGATTCTTATGGGGATGAATGTCCAGAGCTACAAAAATTTGTAATTCGAGTTCTAAGCTTGACTTGTAGTTCATCCGGATGCGAGCGAGCGGAGTGCATTTGAGATGGTAAGTTTTTTCCTTTTTAGTTTTAATGTTTTTATATTTTATAAGAATCTTATATGGTATTAATTTGAATTGCTTACGTAGGTTCATACAAAACGAAGAAATTGTTTGCACCGAGAAAAAATGAATGACTTGGTATTTGTAATGTGCAATCCGAAATTAAATGATAACCAAGTCAAAAAGCAAGCTAATGATTTTGGTGAAGTTTTTGATCATCTCTCATCGATGATGACTGGATAAGCGAGGGAGAGAAACATGATGGTTCATCCAACTTTGATTTGCTTGGTGTCATTGATAGTGCAACACGAAGGAAAAACGGTAAAGAAGATGAAAGTGATGATGAAGAAAATCTTAATGATGTTGGGATGGAGTGTCATGGAACTGAAGATGATTTAGAGATTCAGAATGATGTCAATCCAGATAATTCAAGGAGCTTGGAGTTAAATATTGTTGACAATATTGGTATTGGTCCTGGTACTAGGAGTAGCACTAATGTTCCTAATATCGGTCTTGGTACTAGTAGTAGCGATAATAATCCTTTAGATGGTAATGATTTTGATGACTGTTTTAGGAATAATGAGGGAGACAAAGGCAATGAGGGTGTGTTTAGTTTACATGACACACCTACAGATGCATTTGTTTTAGGTGTGTTAACTTTTAGTTATTGAAATACTATGGACATGTATGAATTTTTATTTGAATTATGTATTTTAAGATGTTTGGATATTTGTATTGTTTATTTTACTTTTATTTGAATTATGTATTTTAATATGTTGGATATTTGTATTGTTTAAAATATTTTACTTGCGATTTTACGATTTTAGTTAGAATATTTTACTTCTGATTTTATGATTTTTAATTAAAAAATTTTACTTCTGATTTTACGATTTTACGATTCGAGTTTACGAGTCGAGTTTAAATTATATGTTCCGTGTCGTGTTAAAAAAGCGTTTTTGACAACCTTGCTTGGTAGGATCGAGGTGAACTGACAAATCTTTGACTCTGCTTTTGTTGGACAGTTGTTGCTGCAACCAGCACTGCTAGATATACTTTCTTTCCATATGATGACTTTGTGGATGATAATATGGATGTTGAACTTGGATTAGGGAACTATCAAATTGTTAACTATGATTTAGATATTCATGCCAGTCTGTTGTATTAGGCCTGCGCTTTTAGATTCTCAAAACCTTTAAGGAGGTAGATTCTCAAAACCTTTTAGCCATCTTGACTGAAAAAAAGTACAGAATTTGTTGTGTGCATGGTTGGACTTTTGGCATGCCTTGGGAACTTGGATTGTTCTCACAGTATTGGCAGTCATTGTTAGAGGCTAGGTTTATTTTGTCTAACATTTTTAAAAAACTGATTCGTGTTAAGGCTAATCAATCCGCGGTTCCAAGTTTTGTGAGTGTATATTATCTAGGTTAATAGGCAGGAGCCCAGGGGGAATCTGAAGACATCCTTCAATTAGGACATGATAAAACTAAGCCATCAAGTAATGTTTCTCAAGAAGTCTGGAAAAATACGCAAAACACAAATTCTGATTCCCCAAAACCATTTGCTTCGATTTGTGAGACTGCTGTCTTATGGTACAAGTTCTTAACAAACCTGCTTTCCCTCTATCTAACAAATTCTCTGGCCATAGGATAGCTATGTTAGTACTCCAAAGAATGTCATTTTCCTTGTTGACATATGTGGTGAGTTGTATATGTTATTTATGCATTTCGAATTCTGGAAATGGTTGATCTGTGGCAATAAATTCTAGATGAAATTTACTGTGGAAAGGGAAATGTATTTGTTGTTTTTTCTGTTGGTGGTGAAATAGACATGGTTGGAGGAGCAAGAGGAAGGAAATGTGAATTGTTGACATGATACAGGTCATCAACAACTGGTTCTTCAGGCAGAAAGAGATGACGTTTTCAAGGTAGCACATGATGAAGATTGAGGGCATTGAGGGTTGAGGTTAAAGGGCCATAGTTCTCATATTTCTTTCATTAAAAAAGGAGGAGGTTAATTATTTGTTCATCTAGGTTGTGACAGAGATGAAAAAAATGATACTGCGGAAACGATGAACTTTTTGCTGGTCACACCGCAGGCTAATATAATTCCCTCTTTGTTTTCTCTCAGTATTGTCTGAATCAGTAGTTAAATTATTCTTCTTTGTTAAATAAAAAATTAGTGAAAAATTATAAAAAAAAAATTAAAAAAAATAGAGTTGAATCTTCAATTAAAATTAAATATTAAATGATAAAATTGAAAAAACATGAATTAAAAAAACAAATAAACTCAAGTAAATTTTCTAAATATGGGTTAATCTTTTAAATTCACAACTTGTTAAATCATAGACTCGAGCTCAATTAAGAAGTATCGTTTAATGTTGAAGAATAAAATTAAAAAAAAATTAATTTAAAAATATTTCAAAGTAAAAAAAAATAAAAAAGGATAAAATCATAAAATGAATTTTAAAAATAATCTCAAATAAAATAGATAACAAGATAAAAGTTGACATATTAAATAATTAAAATTAAATTAAATTAAAACAAATTTTATTTCTGTAAAATAATTTAAATAAAAAAATATCTATTAAAATAAAACCAAATTCCAAAAAAAAAAAAATTAAAAGTTGTGCACGTAGATTAAGAAGAGAGATGTGACGAATTAGAAAACATCAAGGAACGATGTTTTTAACTTTCACAAATCACTTCTATATTTTGATAATTCATCACATGTGCCGCTTAAACACGAAAAGACGATTTATTTGCTTGCTGGCATATTTAACGCATGCACCAACAACTCTTCTTTGCTTTTTGGTGCGGCTAAAATCATGTGCAAGGTTTACGTTGCTGCAATTTGAATTTTAGATTTTTAAATCCTGCAAACAGGTTAATTACCTTTTACTTGAGTGATCTTAGCATAAATCTTTTTTTCTGATTAGGTAAATAAATATATAAACTTAACTAACCAAAATCTTCTGCACTTGATGCATCAAAATAATTATGAGCCAAATAACAATCCATCACTGGTAATCTTTGAGTTGCATTTGGTACATTGTCGGCACCTGACAGCATTTTATAGCGGCCATTTAAAACATATTTAAAAACTCCGTGTACACCGATTTCACCTTAAGCGGCCTTCTTTCTACATGAGGTGAAAATAACTCCCACTATCACCAAATTATGTGGGTTCCCGGGGCAAGGGTGGTGAACACTTATAGAGGGAGTTCGCCGCTGTCTGCAATCACGACCTTGCTCTTGGGGGTGCCATTTTGCCTGCCTTCAGCTTCCATCTTGTAAACCACATCCATTCCAGACATGACCTTACCAAACACAACATGTCTGCCATCCAACCTGTACACGGTTTGAATACTCAGTTTACAATTCAGTACCAGATTAGAGCAGCGTTGCAGGTGCATCTCACACCAATTTTTTTAAAAAAAACATGTAATTACCAGCTAGTTGTCACGGTTGTGATGAAGAATTGTGAACCATTTGTATCAGGACCAGCATTTGCCATTGATAAAGTCCCTGTACACAAGTAGATCATGTTCATCATACTTGCAACCACGAGGTTCTTATTGAAAACTACAGAACATGTCACCTACCAGGTCCAGTGTGCTTCAACTTGAAATTCTCATCAGCAAAGTTCTCCCCATATATTGATTCCCCCCCTCTTCCATCACCAAGTGTAAAATCACCTCCTTGGATCATAAAGCTGGGAATAATCCTGTGGAATACATTCCCCTTGTAGTGAAGAGGTTTCCCATCCTTTCCAATACCCTTTTCCCCTGCAATAAAAATTAATTGTATGGTATGAAATCAGCTTTTACATGTTCCTTGTACGTTGCCAAGATCATGGGGTCATTCTATGAAAAAGAAACCACAGCCAAATACATTATTCTATTTCTAAGAAACGGTCCAGCGAAAAAAAAAAAAGGCACTTTAATTGTTCTCTGTAGGGCTTCCAAGAATATTACAACTTTCCATGTCAGCAGTTAGATAGATATTCATGAACAATTAGACAATCAACACTCAGAGATGACAATGGCAGAAATGTTATATGTTCAGTAAAAAAACAAAGTCCAGTTACTTCTGAAACGGATTAATCATGATGAAGATAGGAAATGATTAATCACTAGAAAAATGTAGATAAAAATAGATGATTAGTTTAGCAGCTTACCGGTGCACAGTGCCCGGAAATTTTCTGCAAATTGGAAATATTAACTACTTAATAACACTCTGAATCAAGTGAAAAAAACAAGCAAGAAACCAAATTCAACAGACGTAAAATTATACCTGCGGTTTTTGGAACTGTCTTGCCAAATAGTCCCATGGTAATGCGACCTATGAATAGATGTGTTATCTTTTAAAACAAATTTCGAGAACAAAAAAATGCAGAACATATAACTGAAAAAGCTCAACAGTTATTATAACTCTAATAATAAATATCGCCAACTATATTGTCCTTATCTCAGAGATATCAAACATCATCTTGAAAGCCAGAAACTCCATCAAGCATAAAGATAGAAATAGACCAGTTTTCTTTAAAGCACAGGCACCTAGCAACTTCATCACGGAATTTTTAGTAAAGTTACAAACAGAGTGCAGCTAATTTCAAACTGGAAGTGGATACGACAAAACTTGTAAAAGGAATAAATTATACAAACTAAACTTCAAGTTATTTTTCTAATTATTTATACAAACTGAAGGCTCGGGATGGATTTAGGGTTCTTTGTGCGATCCAGTTTTTTGGGGGAATTTTTCCATGCTATAAAATCACCCATAAAACGACCACAACTTCAAATCACCGATGTAAAGATTTTCATTCAGCAAAATAACTATTATTACAACATAGAGCTTCTAGAAAATTGATTTTGTGTCATCGAATTACAATATACAATGTGAAATCATAGTTTTAAATTCAAAAGAGAGAGAGATGAAACCGGCACAAAAAAAACAATTGTATTTTCAATTTAATTCACAAAAAAAACATACCAGCTGGTTTTCCATCAATCTCAACATCAAAGTAAACTTTATGGGTAATCTCCTTTAAATCTTCTTTCGATTTCTTCGCCTGAAAATAAAAGGCAACTCAGATTTTTAGCTTTATATCCACAATATTCCACCGATCGTTGCCAAAGATTCATTTGCCAATCAGCAACCAAAATAGAGAAATGCAATATCATTAAAAAAAAAATCTCTTAATTTTTTTACAGAATCAACGGAGCATCGTAGCTGACAGATCCAGATAAATTAATCAAACAAGTGATCTTACAATAAAATAGGTATAGATTGGAATACCTGGGTGACTGCTAGGGTTCCAAAAAGGACTAAAGTCCACAGCAGAGTAACAGCCAACAATCCCGATCTTGCCATCTCTGCTTCTGAGGGGTTTTGCTGACGAGAAACTACAGGGAGGATTTTTATTTTTTATATTATACAGGAAGGAAGTAGCAGCTGGAACGATTGTCAAATGGGATTGTACCGCGTGGCTAGTCGGATATTTTCTTACAATTACAAATTACAAATAAAACTAAAAATCATTGGTGTTTTGATTAAGATTGTGCACAGTGTAACATACAGTAAAATAACTGATGTTTTTCTTAAAAACACTAAATAATTAAACAAATATTTAGGATTAATTTTGTATTTTCATATATTTATTGCATTTTATAATTATTCTTATGTTCTTGAAAGAAAAAGAAAACACAACTAATGTTTGGCGGACTTTTCAAAAAAAAAAATTTTACAGTGTAATTACCTCATAGTTCTTGGGGATAATTTTTTTTTCCTAAGGTAAAGGGGTATTTTTGGTTTTTTGACCTTGTTTTTTTTTTTTTTTACAATTGTCGTGTGGGGTCAATGGTGTTATGGTCTTTTTATAAATCATAAAAAAAATGGTTGGCACGTGCCAATAAGTGGGAGGCGCTTGCGCTCTTCAACAAGGCGTGCGACGCCTCTTGGTAGCCGTTGGTTGCTTTTAAGGACGGCGTCCGAAGTGGCGCGCCACTCCTTATACGGTGGGCTAACATGTATCGGTTGCAAGGGCACGATGGAGCTCCGACTACAATTTTTCTCCTCCCTTTATTTTCTCTTTCCTTCACCTCAAAAGATGTGTTGTCCTTGCAAAACTGCAAAGCGGTCCTTAATCTTTTAATTGTATTGAATTTGATTTAGTTCTTTTTTAATTTTATCCATTGACATTTGATTTTTTAATCAAATTTGTTCCTCATTCTTTTGATTCCTATTTATTTTTCTTTTAATCTTTTTTCTTATTGGATTTTTTTTTTAATTTCATCCCTAATCATTTGATTTTAATTCTTTTTTTTTTTTTGTTGAATTTGATCATCATTCTTATCATTGCAATTCTTTGAGTTCTCTTCTCTTCTTGATTGCTTTTTTGGCAATTTCATCCCTCATTATTTAATTTCATTGAGTTTTCATATCATATTTGGTGTTTATTTTTTTTATCATGCTTTTAAAATCTAACTCGGGAATCAAGCCTTGTCATGTCTCAGGTCACTGATTGGGTTGAATGATGGGGGTTACCGAGGTCAATCAAAATTTTTTATTGTGCAGGAAGTAAAAATAACATTATTTTGATAAAAACATAATGGTAAAAGAAAAATCAACGGGCGTTGACATGATTTTCCCCTAGCTAATCGCTTGATTTTTTATTCAACTAAAAAGTAAAAATGGTATTATTTCGATAAAAAATATGGAGAAAAAAAACTCAATTATGATCCTCTTTTTTTATTGGTCTTTCTTTGTTTTAGATTCTTCTTTTTTTTCATCTGTTTCCATTTGATTTTGTTTTGTTTATATATTAAATATGGTATTCATTCTTTTGATTGTTGTTTTTTTTTTCCTTTTCTTTGTTTGTTTTTTTTTCTTTCAATTTTGTCACTCAGCATTTTATTTCACTTTTTTTTTCTAGATTTAGTCCTTATTTTTTTTATTGCTCTTTTTTAATCCTTTTCTTTTTTTTTTCCTTTCAATTTTGTCCCTCGGTATTCTATTTTCTTTGTTTTTTTAATTCAATCTTGGTTCTTTCTTTTTTTATATCTTTTTCTTATATTATGTATCGATTAAGTCCCTTATTATTTTCTTTCATTAGTTTTTATACTAAGTTTGGTCATCATTGTTTTGATTACTATTTATTTTCTTCTTAATTTTTTGATGGTTAAGAAATTCGTCCCAGATTTTTTTTGGTATTCTATATAGTCATCTCAATTTCGTGGCCAGAGTTGTTGGTTTCGAAAATTAGCTTAGTCTAACTTCGGTCCTTTTATTTTATTTATTTTATTTCATCATTTGACATTGGGTTAATAGGCCTTGAACTTTTTTATTTTTTTTCCCTTTCCTTTTTATGGGGTTATTCTGGATCATTGGTTAGTCAAGTTAACCCGAATTCACTCATATTATCACCGTTTAAATATCTTTTTTATGTTAGAAAAAAAATGACTCGCCCCGCAGCATAGCGTGGGCAAAAAAATCTAGTTTAAAAGCTATTCATCCTAGTTCAAAACACTAGCGGCATTTGGGCTATTGTTTTATTATTTGTCCTTTGATACTACGGGTTGAGCATACATTCATTAGTGTATTCATGTGGGTTCAGTTCTCTCTTTAAAGGCTCCAGCAATGATCTTGTATTCATAGTGTTAGACTCTGTCTGAGGTTGGTTAAAGGCTTGGTCAAATCTCACTTGAATAATTGAATTTGACTGAGTCGCAGATGAACTTATTGAATTATGGGTTAAATCTTCGAGTTATCTCAACTTGACCGAGTCAAGTGTTAAAAAATAGTTTGAAAAGAAACTTGGCCGGACTTAGGCTTTGATCAAAAAATTACTGGATCAACTAGTCAAATTGAGTTGAGTTAAGTTTAATAATGTTTGTATGTTTAATGACACAAAAATTTCCAAGATTTAGGATATGAGAAGTAAAAAACACATTATTTTTTCTCATGTTTTGAAAATGATCCATGTATTCTATTTAACAATCAACACCTAGACATAAATATATAATGAATGAAATAAATATCATGTTATCTATATATGATAAAAATTTTGTTGATAGGATCAACAATTATTTATTTTTTCTCCTCATTCAAGTTTAATTACTACTATTTATCTCTCTTTTAATTTGATATTTTTATAATAAATGTCGATAAAACTTGAGTCTAGATAATAAATATCATGCTTCTTGTTGAAATAATTACATAAGAAATAAAAATAAAATCATAATACTTAATTTATTTTATTTTAACACAATCATTTATCAGTCATATTGTCCCAATAGTCAACATTATGTATTTAAAATATATGATTATAAACAATTAGAAAAACATTGAACTGAAGTCTAACTAAGCTAAATATTCATGCCTTTTTAACTAATAATACTTATTTATGTGTCAAAATATTTGGTTAAGATTTTTATAAATAGAAAAAAACTCTTAAAAATAAAATGGGTCTAGCGAACATGTCAGAACCAATAAACTTAGACTTGGCAGTTAGCCAAATCCAAGATATCGTGGGTCTGACAAACAAGTCAAGTCCAAGGTAACGTAGGCCTAACAAACATGTCAGACCCAAAGAACTTGGACTTGGGAGCCAATCAAACCCAAGGTAGCGTAAGTCTAACAAACATGTCAGGCCTAAAGAACTTGGACTTGACAGCCAACCAAGCTCAAGGTAGTGTGGGTCATGCAAACATGTCAGACCCAAAGCACTTGGAATTGACAGTCAGCCAAGCCCAAGGTACCGCCAAGCCCAAGGTACCGTAGGTCTAGAAAACATGTCAGATCCAAAGAACTTGAGCTTGGCGATCAGCCAAGCCTAAGGTAACATGAGTTTGAAAAACATTCAAGACCCTAGGAACTTGGGCTTGGCAATCAGCCAAGCCCAAGGTAATATGGGTCTAGCAAACATGTCAGATCAAAATTATTTGAATTCAACCATTACCAAGTTCTAAAACTATATGTTTAATCCTAGACAATCCCTTAAAATAAAAATATTGAAGACAAGATAAACCATAATGTCTTTCCATCTAGAATAATCGTTCATTTTGATGTAATGATTTCCATATGCTCATAGGTTATACAAGGTCTCTTAAAGGACCTACTGTATTTATTGTTTCATTAACGATATGTAAGGGATATTTGTCTCTCATCAATGCCGCCGAAAGCAGAAGACTTTCTAGTTTTTTCCTTATTTGAAAACGATAAGGTTCTAAGGTATAAATACCTTCTAAACCATCCAGGTAAGGGTTCAGAACTTCTTATCTCTTAAGATAAACTTATATAGATCTCAAAGCATTAACCCACTTAAAACTCAATAACAAATATATTTATTCCTTGAATTTATGGCTCTTTTAAGTCATTTATTACCTTAAGACATTGATTATATTTTCCATAAATATACTAACTTTATCATCGGAGGACCTTTAAATCCCCCCGATTGGAACTACTTTTGCTAGTACTCAAGCTTTTACCATAAGTCTGGAATTCCTTAGACTAAAAAGAAGAAATTCAAGTACTTGAACAGATTGATTAATTATTATCTTAAACACTAAATAACCTATTATTTACATATATTGGATCTTAGGACACCATCAGTGATGTTGTCTGTGAGAACTACTTATAAAAAGTCATAAATAAGTTTATTGTTTTACTATTTTTTTTCCTAATTATCATTATCAATGGCAGATAATCAGAACACTCATAGAAAATGACAAGTTACTAAACTCCCTGCCACATCAAAAACTCCAGCCCCTGCATAACCAATCCTTCAATAACTTATGGAACAAATACAACTCATCACTCAAACAGTCTTTGGGAAATCAACAAGCAAGAGAAAATCCACCTCGGCAAGTTGTTGCATCTCTCCACTCACCTCCATGACAACGGGCTCCACTTAGTGTTCGTAGGCGATTACAATATCAAGAAAAATATGGATAAAATGATCCATTAGAGGGTTTTCAACCTCAGGGGTCATCGAGCCATTCCAAGAAGCATGCACGCCCTCATGACACTCGGGCGCAAAATGGTTTTTAAGGCGTTTATTTCAGTAGCATGAAAAAAAAATCATTCGTTTATCACCCCATCCTATACCAGAGACTTCAAGTTCCTCTGAACTCGATAGGCATAGAAGTGACAAACATATGAAAAAAGGACTCATCTAGGAGGATGTCTACACTGCTTATCAAATCAGAGATTCTCCTATATCCAAACATGTGTTAAACACCTGCATACCAGAGACTACATCACCACCAAAATGACCCTGGATAACTATGATGGCTTATAGATCTTAGGGAACATATACAAAATATGTGCAGCAATCTGGAGTTAGTCATTCAGGATAGTCATGCCATGTACAAGATCCTCCATACGATCTTAGAGGTTTAGTAAGAGTATAGTACAACAATCTGGAATCAGGTTTAGTCGCCAACTTCAGTGATCTCTGTGCCAAATTAGTGGCACATTTCAGTACAAGAATTCCAGCCAAAAAGAGTTCAACTGAACTATTTAAGATTACCCAAACAGAGGATGAGTCTACAAAGGCATACCTCAAAAGATTTAATGAGAAAATGCTTTAGGTTAAAGACTTAATCAAACTAGTAGCTTCAGAAGCCCTTATCAGTAGGGTGAGGGAAAAAAACCTTGAAGAGGGCGGTGTACACCCTACCGAATAGAAGGTTACTAAAGTATAGCAAACTATGGAAATTCACATTCAGGTAGAGGAGGAAAGTACGTTGCGCCATGGTCCTTCCCGTTTTAATAGGGATAAATAGCCAGAAAGGTCCCCCAAATGAGGTCGCTTGTCCAAGCGGGACTGCTCTCCCAAAAGAGACAACAATCCAAAGAGGAGTTAGAAGAAATCGCTCAGAGAATGTCTGGGTTATCCTGAAGCACATGCTTCTCTATTGAACACTTGCTTTACCAAAGTTTTTGCAGTCATCCAAGGCAAAGAGTTTGTCTAATATCATTCACCCATGAAGTCTCCTCCCAGTACACACACATCTAAAAAGTACTATATTTTTTCACAAAGACAAGGGACATGAAACTGATGACTGTTATGTCTTGAAGAAGGAAATTAAAAGGTTGATAGTTAAGGGTTAACTTCGTTAGTTTCTAAATAAGGATTTTCACCCTAAACAAAACATATAAGAACCTGGTCAATCTGTTACAGCTTTACCTGAGATCAATGTAATCTTAAGGGGAACTTGTATAAGGGAGATTCTAACAATAAAAAAATAAAGTATGGAAACAAGTTCTCACCACAACTAGATTGATGGTTTGATAACACAAGCCAATAATTTTTACTCCTGAAGATAGAAAAGGAGTGACTTTTCCACATGAGGATGCTCTTTTCATTTTCACTGTTATCTTCAATCATAGAGTACATCGGGTACTAGTAAATAATGGCAGTGCAGTTAACATCCACTCTACGAAAGTTATAATCTAAATGGAAACCCCCTCTTCAAAACTAACACCGGTAAAAACTCCTCTCATTGGTATAAAGAGTTCAAGTGTGCCAATGAAGGGTGCCTTATAGTTACTAGTTGTAATGGGTACCCCTCTGAAATGTGTCTCACTCCAACAAAGCTTTATAGTGATTAAAATGGCATTGGCTTATAATTTCATTTTAGGAAGACCCCTTTTATATCAAATTAATGCCGTCATTAGTACCCGATACTTGGCATTGAAGTTCCCAACATAAAAGGAGTAGCCACATTATGGGGATATCAGTCAACCTCAAGAAAATATGTCACTACTTGTTTGAAGGACAAGAAAATACTGATATTGGACCAATAAGGGTCCTTGAATGAAAGAGTAAAAATCAGAACTAGGGTTGTTGAGAGATTGAAATATGTTTGTTTAGGAGGAGATGAAAAAATTATCAAGAAAGTGGGATCCACCTTAACACCTAAATAATAGAAATCATTGATAGAGCTCGTGCATATCCAAAAGTTGAATTTCATAATAGATGCCTCAAAGATGTCAGGCATCAATCCAAAGATAACTACCCACCAGTAAGAGTGGACTCAACTGCACATCCGGTCTGTTAGAAAAAAAATTAGGGAAGAAAGATAGAAGACTATAACTCAAGAAATAGATAAACTTTTAGTTCTTTGGTTTTATCAGGGAAGTGTTATACCCAATCGACCTAGTTTCAAAATATTTGGTTAAGATTTTTATAAATATAAAAAAAATCTTAAAAAATAAAATGGGTTTGGCGAACATGTTAGACCCAAAAAACTTGGACTTAGCAGTTAGTCAAGTTCAAGGTAACATGGGTTTAGCAAACATGCTAGATCCAAAGAACTTGGACTTGATAGGGAGCCAAGTCCAAGGTAGTGTGGGTCTAGCAAACATGACAGGTCCAACTTAGGTTTAACAGCCAGTCAAGCCTAAAGTAGCGTGGGTCTGGCAAATATGTCTAACTCAAAGCACTTGGGCTTGGCGGTAACCAAGCCTAAGCTAGCATGGGTCTGAAAAAAATCTCAGACCCAACGAACTTGGGCTTGGAAGTTAACCAAGCCTAAGGTAACGTGGGTCTGGCAAACATGTCAGACTAAAAGCATTTGAATTCAACCATTATCAAGTTTTAAGGCTACATGTTTGATCCTAGAAGATCCTCTAAAATAAATGTATGAAGGCATGATAAACCGCCATGCGTTTTCTTTAAGAATAATCATTCATATTGATGCAATGATTTTTCTATACTCATATATGTATACAAGGTCTTTTAAAGGACCTGCCATACTTATCATCTCATTAATGACATGTAAGGGATATTTATTTCTCATTAATGCCACCAAAAATAGAGGACTTTCTAGTCCTTCCTTTTTTTTAAAATGACAAGGTTTTGAGGGTATAAATACCCCTTGAACCATCCAGGTAAGGGTTCAAAACTTTTTATCTCTTAAGGTAAACTCATATATATTTCAGAGCCCACTTAAAAATTAAGAACAAACATCTTTATTCCTTGAATTTATGGCTCTTTAAGTCATTTATTACTTCAAAACATTTATTGTTTTCCCCATAAATATACTGATTTTATTATTGAAGGGTTTTAAGTCCCCCCGATTGGAACTCTTTTTTCAAGTAATCAAGTTTTTACCATAAGCATGGAATTCCTTAGACTAAAAAAAAGAAATCCAAATACTTGAACATATTGATTAACCACTATCTCAAATACTAAATAACCCATTATTTATATATCTTAGATTTTAGGACATCATTGCTTATCCATTTTTTAGAAAATGTTACGAGTTTAATTCCAAATATGTACTGCATCCATCCTTATCATCTCCTACGTATCATGAGTATCCCTAGCATAACCAAAATACAATGAGCATGTATTCATGCGATAGTCTTTAATATATATAACCACGTTCAACCAATTAGTCATTATATGTGAAAATTTATTCTTTATTCCCATACGTCCTTCTATCCTAATATATTCTCCATA
The DNA here is from genome assembly GCA_019202695.1 of Populus x sibirica. NCBI lineage: Eukaryota > Viridiplantae > Streptophyta > Magnoliopsida > Malpighiales > Salicaceae > Populus > Populus x sibirica. The sequence continues at coordinate 102,744 of JAGMVL010000373.1, forward strand.
GCTCACTTTATCACTTTTACAGCAAAATATATCAAAAATATTCTTCAATACAAATTGTCTTAAAAATCAAATTTGCAAGTTAAAGAAAATTCCTTGAAATATAAAGTTATGTCAAGACTCCAAAACAAGCTAAAAGCTTGTAGGAAAAAAAAACTATTGAATAAAGAAATTTACTAACAAAACAAAACAATACATATTTTTTATCTTTTTTTCCATAAAAACAAATGAAACTTGTTGAGGGGCGCACGTGAGGGCATCATTAGCCTCTTGAGAGATGTTAGAGAAGGAAAGGGTTTTGAGTATAATCATAAAGTTATGATTATAAGGTTCAGGAGTCGCCACCTAGTATCATAGTTACTAGAAAACCTATAGTCTGCGAGAGTCCGAGTAAAGGACTAGTTGTGCAAGGGGAATATGTATCACCCCCGATGCACCCTAGTAAGCTACATTATTGTTTGATTGTTTTTATAAGTTAAATTTATATTTGTTGGTCTTTTCTAAGGTCTAAGGCAGATCTCCCTTTATGAGAGAGTCTCTGCCTTTTTAGGTTAAATCTTAATCACTCTAAATTCTAAATTTTAGCATCGCGTTTATTTATTTATATTTTTTGTTTTTGTATCTTTAATATTTGATGATATGCTCTACTGTATAGTTTTACACCCCTAAATATTAAAGTTTACAGCTAAACCCTAACACTTTAGATATAAAGTGAACAAAATAATTAGTGAAGGGTTTTTGATATTTTGTCAAACCCTAATGGATAATCAAAAATTGATTACGATATCCATTTTTGCATTTTTAAAACATGAGAAAGATACAATTTTTGGGTTTTTTGTTTTTTTATGAAGATATGCTTGGAAATCTTTTAGGATTCAGTCGTATATACAAAAATAAAATATTTTTTTAAGAGGAAATTAATCTAGAATTTTTTAAAATTTTCAAATTTTTTTGAAAAGTTTCGGAGAAAACCGGGTATTTTAATGTTGGATCTGTATTTTATAGTGTAAATATATAGCCTGATATTATACAAAATTATTGAAAAAATATATGGGAAAATCACAAATATTTGGAAATGACCCCTGGAATTTTTTTTATTTTTTTATTATTATTAATTATAAATTGGGCTAGACCTGACCCAGCAATCCAGTTGGGCCAAAACAGGTCCTGCCCGACTCAGTCAAGTTGGGTTGACTGGCGGCCCAATAGACCCTTTTTTTTGGTAGGTTGGGCCCGACCCAGTGGCCATGTTAATTATAATTAACTTCTACATGCAAAACGAATTCTCATTTTGCATGTAGTGATTGTTTTCATTGTAGGAAGGAGAAGAAAAGTTACTTGATGTAGGGGAAGTAACTGGTTGATAATGCGGGGAGGAATGTCGTGAGGTTAATGGTGGCACCGCTACTGGGAGGAGTTGGCAGCTGGCGTTAGTTGTTGGTGGAGAAAAAGACTACGGTTAAGAGGAAGAAAGAGATTAGTTGTGGTGGTTTCTATCGCCGACGAGGAGATGGGTAGGTGAATGAGGTTGGGCCATTGTTGGTCACGACATGGGTAAGGTTGGAGTGGCTGAGATCATGGTAAAGAGAGATGATAATAAAAAAAAAAAGAGAAAAACTAGAGGAGAGGCTGGTTTTTTTTTTCCAACTTTTGCCTCGATTTCTTCCTCCCCGAGGCATGGAATCCACCCCTATTTATAGGAGTGGAAGAAAGACATGTTTTCTTTTAGGGTGCCAAATCTTAACCCTTGATTCAAACCAAAAGGATCCCAACCGTTGGTTCAAAGTTGTCATCATGTTCTGAAAAAGTTGTTGCAGAAGGGCAGGTTGGGTTGGCCACTTTGGGACAGCGTCGAAGCCGCTGTGGTGTCAATTGGCCAGAAAGGACCATACTAGCGTGTAATCAGATGTTAGGCCATTGTTTGCGTGCAAATTTTATCAAATTTGATGGAGAGATGAAACATTAAATATCTTGTAAAGAAGGCCACATGTGCAGCTTTCAATGATGAAGAAGATGAACAGATCCAGACAACACGTCATCTGGTTTGTCCTCTCTCTTTCTTTGTTTTTAGGTGCAAGGAAAAAAACGATGCCGTTTTGATCAAAACATGTCGTTTCATTTAAATGAAACGGTGTTGTTTTGGCTTTTAAGGTTTAATTTAGGGAATTGGACAAAGTTTAATTTGGTCATCCAGCTTTTAATTTCTTTTAATTACACCCCTAATTGACTTTAAACTTTTCATTTTATGCAATTTTACCCCTGCCAAACTTCAATGCCAGCCCTAGATTTCAACGCTTTTTTATTTTGGTCATTGGTCTTGGATTTATGCAATTTGACCCTCAATTGACCTTTAAACTTTCAATTTTCTTCAATTTCACCCCGATCTCAATCAATTGAGTCCCCATAGTTCGGCGTCTTTTGCAAAATGGTCCTTGGCTGCAAATTTCTTCAATTTCTTAATTGACCCCAAAACTTTGATTTTCTTGCAATTTTACCCCTGATTTGAACCAATTAACTTGGTAAAAATTAAATTTGATCTCCTAAAATTTCAATCTTCTCATTTAAGCCTAACTTACGCTTCCAAACTTAATATTTCACTAATTAAGCCCCTAATAAAATTAATTTGAGCCATTTAAAGTATAATTAAGTTCTTGCACCTAATTAAATTCTTTAATTAGACCTAACTTAATTCTTAAACATAATTAAATTCTCAATTTGGTCCATGATTAAATCAAATTAGTCATAGGTTTAATTTTTATGCAGATTCGTCTAAAAATTATTTAATTTGACTTGGAATCCGCATTGTCTCTTTAGTTTTAGGTACAAAGGGGTATAATTAGGCTCCCGTTTCCATCCAAAATTGTAGCTTGATTTTTTCTAGATTTGAAATCCTCCCAGCTTGTTTTTGCCAAAATGTTAGTCTTTTTTCTATTATTATTTTATTTTTGAAAGAAAAAGGTGAATTTAGAGAATAGCTCGGGAATGGGTTATGACAAAACTATCTTTCGAAGAATATGATGGAATGTAAGCAAGGCAAAACTAAAAATCTAGCATGAAAAGTGTGGGGGGGGACTCTTAATAATTTTTTTATAAAGGTTAGATATATAAAATAATCTATGCGACAATTAAAATTTTCATAATAAAAAAATGATAACAAATCTATTAAAATACAAGAACATAAGGTGATTTTAATAATCCTAAACATTTGTTGAAGTTATAATGAAAAATACTAAAAAGTATAATCAAAATATCCCTGTTATTTAATCTCTTATTTATGATTAATATTTTTAAATTATGCTCGATATTTTTAATCATACAAAACTCATTATATCAAAATTTCCTGCAATCTTTATTTCAACTAATGTATAAATAATAACGATGAAGTCGTGGGAAAACTTCATAGAAAAATATTAACTTTCCCTGGTTGATGGGTTATGGGCCTAAGTTGTACCTATAAAACAAGTCTCTAAAGGAACCAGAGACACTCCGATGCTTAAGTTAGTATTTAGGTTTTTTCTCAAGTAAAAACTCAAGAAGATGAAAATGGTATTTTTTTTGTAAAGAAGGGATGTGTATTCTCTGTTTTGTTGAGAATATTCTCTGTGTCATGTTGTTTAGATGAATCATTCTCTCTTCTTTCTCAAAACTTGAGAATATATAGTCTTGGGAAATATCTGAAAAATATCTAGAGAAATACATGTAAAGAGTGTTATTCATGAATAATAAACCGAGGTGAGTTAAAAATAGCTCGGTTAGACCAAAGCTCAAGCTCAAACAAACCAAAGTTGGAGCTCGATTAAGCCTTTGCCTAACTAAGCTTCGTGGAGCTTGGTTATGCCTTGTCCTAACCAAGCTTCGCAGAGCTCAGTTGAGCCTAACCAAAAGAAGAAGGAGAAAAGGAAAAGAGAGAAAGAAAGGTAACTCGGTTGGATTGTGGCCCAACTAAGGCAAAAAAAGCTTAGTTGGGCCATCTAACCAAGCTTCACATTTGAAGCTTGGTTAGGATGTCAATTGAGCTTCAACAAACTTTTTTTTATTGTATTGGATTATCATTTCCCCTCAAATTCTTGTAAACATGTATGTTTGGAAGACTTTAATGAGCTAAAGAGGGGAGAAAATACTTATAGTGTATGCTTGCATAAAAATATTACATGTATGGGCATGTCTTTGAATGTTTGCCTGTTTTTTTAATTTGTTGGAGATTTTTATCAATGTTTTATGGAGAAAGATCCATGATCTTTTTGGAAATAGTTGTTCATGGGGACTTGAAGATAGTTGGTCACGGGGACCTAGAGACAGTGGTCACTAAGACTTGAAGACAAGTTGGTTGTAAGGACCTGATGATATAATAGAGATTTCTCCAAGTGAATTTCATCGAGACCCTTCGCATTTAAAGACATGAAGATGATGGAGATATAATTTATAAGATTTATCTAATATAAGGTAGTTTCATGTTTGTTCGCATTGAATCTCCTTTTTTATAAATTCTTGAAGGTACTATTTGAAAATCAATCTTTCTATCTCTTTTATGAGTGCAGGTACTTTTTTGTGTCGTGCCCATGATCATGGTGAAAGAGACGAGAACTTGTTAGGGTTTCTTGTGTTTGAATCACTTTTTATTGAAGGTGGGTATTATAGGAAGTCTTTTTTTTTAATGGAAGCCAACACATCAACATGTTTCATTGTGAGAGGTATGGTCATGAGCTTAGGGAATGTCAGACAATCACAAATGTGCTTGGATGCTTTTTTTATGCTTTTGTTAGAGATTAATGGCGTAGTGGAGACTCTTCTTGTGTGTGGAAACGTGGGTGGCCTTGTATGGTCTGCTAGCTTCCTCCACCCTAATGTAATTTTCCATCAAGTGTTTGACACTAAGAAGATTTTTATTAGGGGGTGTGTATAACCTTTCCCATAAAAATAGTTACGGACTCTATTGATTAGGGCTTCAATGGTGATGGGTTCAAGCAGATCCTCCGCTCTTAGAATTTCCTCGTTGAATATATGAAGATATTCTCTTATGTTTTCATCATCTCATTGTGTGATGGCAAAAAGCTTTGTAATGCTTTTTTTTACAAAAATACTGGTGCTAAAGTGAAATAGAAGCTTCACATAAAGATCATAAAAACCTAGGATGGAGAGAGGTTTAAGGCTATGATACTACACTCTAGCAGATCCATAAAAAAATCATAGGGAAAATCTTGCACATGGCATCACTCTTTGTTATCACTAGATCTAAGATGTTTCTGACATTTGTATGTGCTCTCCAGGGTATGTAAGGTCATTATAGTTGTCTAAGTTAGCTATAACAATGACTTAATTCTTGGTGAGGGGAATGTGTAACTATCTATGACAAAATGAAGACTCTTCCGCTTAGTGAAAATGGTATGCAAGAGTTGGGATTGGTGTTGTCTCGTGCACATCATGCCTAGGTTTTTTAGGACGAGGAGCATGTGAAAGAGAAGACCGAGAGTTAGAATAAGGTTTATGGATATAATCATATTTGTGGCTTGGATTGTTTTAAGAGTGTTGACTCATTTAGGAAGTTAGAGTATGGTGTCTACTTGGCATGTTGTTTTGTGCAGTTTCCTCCTGAAGTTGGGGTTGTCTTTGTGTATCTAGTGTTGTGGGTTGACTTTTCTATTGGTTGTACTGAAAAAAAAAAAAACAAAGTTGTTCCTGTATAGCCAGAACAACGCTATTAAGTATTTACACTTGTTGGGAGAGTTGTTAGATACCTAGGGGAACTAGAGTTCTTGTGAGGAGATTAGTTACGCTCCCATGTACTAGAGTCTCATCAACCATGGTTTGTAGAAGTTGAAAGGGAATGAACAAGATTTTTGTTCAGGTCCCACAAATGACGTCATTGATGAAGTCATAGAAAAACTTCTCAGAGAAATACTGACTTTTCGTGGTTGATGGGATCTAGGGCTGGGTTGTATCTGTAAAACAAGTCTCTTGGGAACAAAGGATACTTAAATAGTTAAGTTAGTATTTAAGCTTTTTCTCAAGTAAAAGTTCAAGAAGATGAAAATAGTGTTTTTTGTGTAGAGAATGGATGTGTATTCTCTGTTTTGTTAAAAATGCTCTTTACATTGTTTTGTTTAGATGAATCATCCTCTCTTCTTTTTCAAAACTTGAGAATATATAATTTTGAAAAATATTCGTAGAAATATATGTAAAAAGTACAATTCATGAATAATAAACCGACGTGAGATAAAAATAACTCAGTCAAATCAAAACTTGAGCTCAGTTAGGCCTTGGCCTAACTAAACTTCACGGAGCTCGGTTATGCCTTGACCTAGTCGAGCTTCACGGAGCTTGGTTGAGCCTAACCAAAAGAAAAGAAAAGAGTAATGAGAGAAAAAAGAGGGTAGCTTGGTTTGGCCGTGACCCAACCAAGTTTCAACAAACAAACTTTTTTTAAAAAAAATCTTATTATCAAATAACTTTTATATTTTTTGACAACGTGAAGTTATTTTTCAAACTCACAAGTTAAAAACCTTAATATTTTGTTAATATTCATAAGTACATAGGTTATATAATTGATGATCGTATTTGAAGAATTTCAAAAATTAGAAAATTACTAGTACCTATTTTAAAATATTTTCATCTTCAAAATTCATCATTTACAAGTATAATAAATGCATTAAGCAAATAAATTGTGGTATATAATTTTTTTAATTAAAAATATATCAAAATAATTTTTTTATATTAGTAAATTATTAAAAATATTTAAAAATATTAATTTAATATTTTTTAAAAAAACTTTCAAAACCATTTTGAAAATCGAGATTGAAACGTGTTACCAAACGATATAAATATTTGTTCCCAACATTCTGACTTAACTACCGGTCGCTGTTTGAGTTGGTGCGCGCACTTCGGGAGACGAAAGCAACTGTTTTCATACAAGAACAGAACTAAATTTGCAAACCAACTACAGGAGTTGCCTAAACAAAGAAAAAGAGGGACACAAAGTTACCTTTATTACGTGACATTTGCTGATGTTGACAGCCGGGCGGGGAATTCAACAAACTGTCAATGGCGACAGGACATAACTATTAACTACCATTCTCGAGGAGAAGTAGAGAAGGCTGCTAGGTGAGACTGTCCGAAGTGCGTTCTCCCAATCCCACAACCGCCGTCACGTCACCAATGCATCTGCCGACCTTCCTATTTCCCACTCTAGTTACAGAAGAAGCAGAGTAGAATTATCTACTTGCTTGTTCATTTTCTTTTTGGGAATTCTCTATAGTATGCTGCTATATGCTTTCACGTTTTGAGCGCTCGTAAATTAATTTGTCACGGATCAATGGAAGAACCACAACGTAACGAACAGCATCAACTTGTACCTGCAACGTCTTCTTTTGCATCAACTTCCGTTGATGGTCCCTCTACGTCATCAGTTTCTGCTTCTCATCTCGTCGTCGAAGAAAATCAACAAGAGAATGACGAGTCAGTAAACATCGAGGGTAACTCTGGTGGTCATCACCACGACCAAGAGCAAGAAAGAGAGCACCCTTCCTCTGCTGTGTCTTATCGTTTAAATATATCCATGTCCAACGCAGCAGCTAATCAGATGAGAGATGATATTTGGTCATGCCTTGCTGTTCTCATTGCTTTCTGGTTCTTTGGTTCGTTTCTTCTCCTTCTAAATTGCTTTTCCATTTTTTTACTTCAATCTAAATTGTTAAATATCTGTTAATGATTAATTTTAAGCAAGGATTTAATTTAATTTAATTAAAGTGAATTGCTTTGACAAGTGCTGTTGTCGACTCCGTGATCATGCTATATTGTTTCATCATCGGCAGCTTCCTTGACCATCATTCTTGGATACTATGGATCTGTGAGCTTGGAATTGGGGCCGAATTGCTCACGCCTTGTACAACCTAACCCATTATTTGTTCAGTCTCTTAAAGTAATTTTTTTTTTGGGGTTTTTGTTTGATTTTACTGCTGCTATTATTGGTAGTGCCAATCTCATTTGATTTGTTGACCAGGCAGGGGAGTTAGGTAAGCCAAAACCTGGACCGATATTATATGGATTTTACAAGCCTCCGCCTTTGGATGTTGAAATCACCTGGACGCAACAACATGATGCAGTTGTACCAAAGGATTTTCACAAGGCAAATCTTTCCCTCTTTTTATAAACCTTCCTTGTGAATTATTCATGTACCTTGCTTTCATGTGCTAACTAATTACAACTATTTTAAACTATACTCCACTGACTATGAACTGTTATCAGCAGGAGTGGGCGCTCTTTCTGAACAAAGGGTCTAAAGTGGACATCTCTTACAGTATTAAATCCCTTGGCGCCTCTCCTTTGTCCCTTGTGATTGCCCAAGGTCTTTTTCCTGCTGCTTATAGCCAGAGAATTTGATGGTCAATACATTTTTTCTCTCTTCTTTAAAATGAAAGAAGAGATTCTTTGTTCGTGGTTTCCTGTTATATTATGAGTAGCAAATTCTATTGGAGTTTGTAAACTCTTCAATTGTGTCTGGAAGACCAGGAACCATCCTGTTGGAATAGCTTATTGTTTGCTTTGGTTTACTATGGACCATCACAGCACATTTATATCTGATACTTATGGGAGCAGGTGTATCACTGTCTCCCCTACTCTTCACACTGCATATGCCTTAATCACAGGCATTTCTTTTTCCAGTATCATATAAGCTTCTATCATGCCAATAACTGTTCTTGTTCTATTGTCGTCTTGCTTAGAGTCGCAGGCCTATCATCAACATTTTCTGTGTACTGCTATGATCAAGCGTAGTTTTTCAATAAATTTATATGCACAACTAAACATTGAAAACTTATGTCTTTAGTTCATTTATCTATTTGTTTCCTTTTCTTGTTGTCTAAACCTGCAGGTACAGAAAGCCTTATTGAGTGGATAGATGATCCATCATACCCTAACACAACTTTGTCTTGGAATATCATAAATGGTAGTATTAATACTTGAAGTTGTCTCTCTTCTAGAAAAAAATTTCTTTCCATGGAATACGTGGTTCTGATATTGTCATCTTTACAGGAAGTGGTAACATCCAACAGGAAATTCCAACATCATCTTCTTATTATATTGCTGTGGGAAATTTTAACTCCGAGGAAGTGAAGGTCTGGTACATTTTTAAGATCTAAAGATCATGATGGACTAATTATTCAAGTATATGGATTTTTGAGCTTGTCAAATCAGCTGTGAGAGTGAAGTTCTTTTGTTTTTCTTTTTTTGGCGGCGTCTGGCATTTTCCTAATAATCAGTGTGTCATTCTCTTCTTTTTGTTTTTTTGCCTCACGTAACACTACTTCGTATAAACATGTCCGCCAAATTATTATTTTTTAGAACAATATAAACAACAACATTAGATGATTTATATCCATTGGTTCGGCATTATACAGGTGGAGCTGAAGTTCATTGTGAAATCTTTAATCTATGACATAAGTCAGGCATATTACAGTTGCCCCCTCAGTAATCATTTATGCAGTTTACAGCTGTTTCTCTTGGGGACAACTACTGCTGTCCTTACGTCTCCGGGCCCTGCTGAGGTACAAGGCTAACATACTGTTTCTTCCTTTTCCTCTTGTGCTTCTCATATTCTTATGTAATCAGATTGGTTTGTTAAGCTAAATATTATATTATCAGAACATCCCCCATAGATCTTGGAAGGAGTATGGATATCTGCAGTTTTGTCTGCCTTTCTAGCATTCGAAGGGAACAGTGTGATCAATAGATCACTGAACCTGAACTATTGTCTTTAATGCTTCCATAAGTAATCTGTAATTGTATTCATTATGTATGTTCCATATATAGACACTACTTCTTCCATTGCTCCATCCCCATATAGCAATACATGGATTATAAAGTTGTCCATGAATAACAAATTACTGTTCTTTCAGGGTGCTTCAGATGAAGACTGGTATGTCAAATTGTCTTATGGGCCAAGATGGATCGTATATATTATTGGATCAGGTTATTTTAATGGCCATGCATATCATTTCTATTCAACTGAAAAAGAAAATCCCCATCTTTACATCAGCTGGCACTCCACACGCAGGTGTGATGACTGTCCTACTCTTGTTAGCCTTGAGATTGTGTAATATGTTCCGACCTCCCGGCAGAGATGGATATCAAGCAGGAGAAATAGAATCTGAACGAACTCCGTTGCTTTCTCAAAAAGACGATGACAGCTCAAGCTGGGGTTCATCTTATGATTCCAATTCACATGAAGAGGAGGATCTGGAAAAGTGGCTTGCAGTAAATTGTATAGAAGGAAAATCAGTGGCAGAAGGGGAAAATCTGCGCCGTCTTTGTGTCATTTGCTTCGATGCCCCGAGGGACTGCTTCTTTCTTCCATGTGGCCACTGTGCTGCTTGTTTTACCTGTGGAACAAGGTACTTATAAACTGCCTTAGTTGTTGGTGATAGGAATCAGGAATAGATGGGTTTCATTTAAATTTCACTGTCATGACTTCAAACATTCCTGTACTGACCCATCAAGGATAAGGGAAAGACGAAAAATCTGAAGTATTTTTACTGCACATATTTGAATGCAATTTCTTTGGAATTAGAGGAATATGATACGGAGTACATTTTTTACACTGCAGGATAGCTGAAGAGGTTGGCGCTTGCCCCATATGTCGTAGGAGCCTGAAGAAAGTGAGGAAGATATTTACAGTTTGAGCAGTATGAGCATTACCTGCAGACTCTCTCTGTCAACGTAAACCTTTTCTACGATCCACTGAATACGTTTTTTTTCTATTTCGTGGATTCAATTCATACAGTTTTTGTAAAAAGAGATAGTTCCATGTAGGATTGTGTAAGAAAATTGCTGGAACTAATGATGATTTGACAATCAGATTAGCTCGTGCTGAATAGTCATGCATTGATCATCAGACATTATGCGACCTTTCCAATTAACGTATATTTCCCCATGCATTAAAAATTAAATCAAGCGGTCTCTTATAGAACTGAATCGCTGGAACTCTCTGGCCAAATGTAAACTCAATCCAACGATCAGATAAAAGATTAAAGGGTTCTTATCAGATTATGTGTTCTTCTTTTCTTCTTATTTGTGATTATATTTGCTTTGAGATTTCTTTTTTCTTTTTATCAGCAGCATTGATGGAACTTCGTGAGCTATTTCAAACTTGACTATGAATTTCGCACATTTGTATATAGTTGAGATTAAAATTATGTAAATCACAATATTAGCATTCTCGATAAGGAATTATCAAAATGGATGAGGTTACATCAATTTTCCTAATTTTTACGCCAGCCGGTAACGATAGATAACGAATAAATTAAATAGTTAGAAAAATACTATTCACTTCAAATACTAATTAGAAAAATAGAAAAACTATTCACTTCAAATAGAAAAAACTAGAAAAAAATAATAATACAAAAGGAAAAAAAACAGAAAAAAAACATAAACCCAGAGTTAAAAAAAACAAGAATTAAAAATAACTACAAAAAATATTTATTTTCTCAAAAAAACTTTCACATCAGATACCAACACAACCGATAGCAAAATATAATTAAGTTTGTTATAAGTCAAAACTCTAAACAATCAAGAACACCATAATTAGAAAGAGACTCTCATAATACCTAATTTTTATTCATTTAAGTCTTACTTGTCAAAAGACAATTACAACCTTTTATATAGAAAAACCTAATAACACAAAATAGGAAAAGAAATAGAAAAAAAAATAAAACTTTCAAACTGAGAAAAATATTTATTTGTCCCCCCAAAAAAAAATTCTTAGTACCAACTGAGTCAGAATGTAAGAATGTTCAAAAAAATCGATTCATCTATAATATTTGCATTATTTAACCTGATTTAATTCGTCGAAACCAGATTATGTGGATAGTAATGATAGTGGATCAAAAACCTAATAAATAGATATCACAAGTCGGGTGATGAGTCAGTATTTTTGAAACCCAGTCAACTTGACCCAACATGTATACCTTTTACTTATTTTTCTTTTTATATTTGATAGTTTATGGAATGAGCATTTATTTTTATTTTATTTTATTTGAAAATGTTTCGGCTCCAAAGTTTTTATTATTAGGTTTCTTATTAGATTACTTTAAAGTAACAAAAAAAAAAGTTTATCTTTTTTCTAGAGGGGAGGGAGAAGGTAATTATAATTTAATGGAAGTGCAAAGTATGAAAATTAGATATAACATTAAAGTTGTCATGACACCTACAGTTCATGTTGTATGTCCATCTCTAAATGCAGACATATAAAGATGAGCAATATAAGCCTAACCCATGTATATTTGTAATATCCATAAAAAATCTAGCCTAACTTGATATATCCAACCAACTAGGGTAAAAAAAAAAACAACTGGGTCGGGTTTACAATTTGAAAAACATCAAAAGTTAGGTTGAATATAATTATAGGCTTAAACTTGTCACAACTATATCCAAGAACACTCATATCGAGTTGAATGATAATATTAAGGTTCGTTATAAGTTAAAACTCTTAAAGACTAAAAATATCGTAATTACGAAGAGACTCTTAAACTATTTAATTTTTTTCCATCCACATTTCACTTGTCAAAAGGTTATTATAATTCTTTGTGTATACTAGCTAGCTCATTAGCCTGCACTACACCGCGATTCTGAGAAAAAAAAATTAAACGCAAATAAAAAATATCTAGGTATTGGTAACGTGTATTCTAAAAAAAGTTTTAACCATAAATTGAACGATATTTTTATCTAATATTGAGATAGAAAAACATTTGATTTATCTAGGTTAACCTGTGAAATTCAACGGGATAATCTTGGAAAAAATCTGCACTACACCGCGATTCCGAGAAAAAAAATTAAACGCAAATAAAAAATATCTAGGCATTGGTAACGTGTATCCTAAAAAAAGTTTTAACCATAAATTGAACGATATTTTTATCTAATATTGAGATAGAAAAACATTTGATTTATCTAGGTTAACCTGTGAAATTCAACGGGATAATCTTGGAAATTTTTTTTGTAAAGCTCAATCCTAAATTAACTCAATGTTAAAGGACAAAATCAGTAAGAAACAAAATTTCATAAAAAAAAAACTTATGTGAACTCAAGTCAACCAAGCAAACTCTCAATGCAAGTCATGCTAGTCATCAGACTCAATAAATTTTTTATCCCAGATATTATTTTTTATTTAATTATATGACAATAAAGCGAATAATAATTTTTTTGTATGAAGTATTTTTTAAAGTACAAAAAAACATGACAGGTACGTGAGACTAAACAATAAAAGTAGATTATTGATAACAATAGGTGAAATTACATTTTTTTAGAATTGAATTAAATAAAACAAATAAATTATCGATAACAAAGGATGAAATTGTATTTTTATTTAAATTGAGAGGTATAAAAAAAGCATTAAACTAAAAAAAAAAACAAATAATAGCCTAGATATTGCGAATTAATCCATTAAACCTATGATCCGGTTTATGAACTCAATTGGGTTTAATGATTCTTTTTATATCAATTTTGTTAATCTAAATATAAAAAAAAAATTAAAAGGAGCTAAGATATGTGGGTCTGATGGCCCAACATGTCTGGGCATTAACAGCCAAGACATGAGGGCTTTGGGCTGTCTGAAATATTTTTAATTTCTTGGTTGCCCATCCTATTTTTTTAAAAAGTGTACATCCATTTTTCAGACTTTTCATGTAATGAAATCATTTCATTGCCTCCTAGCCCGCACCAAGACTTTCTTATATATATATATATATAATGTTTTCCTTCTTGTGCTGGATTAATGTTACTACGTCGTTTTAGCTTTTAAAAAACCTGCGTCCGCACAGAATCTCGTTACTCTCTTTACCCTCCCTCCTGTGTGTTAAAATTGTTAGGTCAGAGGAGTTGAGCGGCCTGGATGTTTTCCACTTGTTAGGGATGGGAAGATAAACATGTAAACAAGAGGATTGCATTTATTTTTTCCAATGCATTCCACGTTTAGGTGGAAATGGTTCGACCAATTCTTGAATTAAGAATGCACAGCGCACAGCTAAGGCTACTTTCTACAGAATCTGGCAACCAAAGGTCACCAGAAAAACAGTGTCTTGATTTTTTTTATAAAAAAAAAACTAATTTTTAACTTTTTTTTTTTACTCAAAAACACCTAGAAAACACTATAAACACCTTAATAAACCTATATATGACCTCAAAAAACCTAAAAAACAGCTCAAAAAATCAAAATCAACCTGAACCTAAAACAATCTCGCAGTTAGATCTTTCTCCTCATGCAAGGAGAAGAAAAAAACACTTAGGTGAAAGTCTACTCATGAAATAGAACCCGAACATCAATTTCAACTATTTTTGTGGTAGAAATCGCCATCAATGAACTTTTTTTTTCTCTACACTAGAATCTGGTTATCATCTCTCTCTCCTCTAACAAAAAACAATAAGTGAAAAATAAGGGAAATAAACTTTGATATCAATTTTGAATTTCTAACAACTAAAGGGACCGATCACATGTAAATAAAAAATGATAGGGGACCAAAATAGTTTTTTTACATGAAATTCAAAATCACCATCTATTTTACCTGTTCTTTTCACTTTAGTTCTTTTTCTTTCAATCCAATACTCTCTTAAAAAAAAATATGGAATTGAATGCTAATTTAAACTTAAAAGAGCTCACTTGTGCAAAAACAATTAAAGATCAAACTAAAAATTTAGAGAAAAAAATTATATTATTCCAAACCACAATAATTTATGAAAGAGTTAATAGTGCATTAAAAACACCACTCGATTTAGTTTAATATATATATATAATCCTAATAATATTGATTTGAGAAATAGAAAAGTAGGAAAACTAATCCTTTCAAATAAGAAAACTAGAATAACCTAATAATACAAAAAACAATTATTAAATTGAAAAAATGATAATTAAAAAAATATTCATTTTTTCAAAAAAAATCCTATCAAATATAGTTATGAAAATTAAAAAAATATATCTCTAAGTTTTCAAGTATAGATAAAAGTTACATAAAGATTTATAGAATGTAAAAATATTTTCCCCTTAGAGGACTAGAATTGCATGTGTGGTAGAATTCCAACTAGTTATCCAACTCGTGCTTTATTATGGGTTAAATATTTTTTTGTGATAAAAAAATTAAATATACAAGCTTTTCTAACGTGTTTTTTACATAAAAAATCTCAAGTGTAAATCAAAAAATTAATAGATAGATGTAGATCAAGATATTTGATCTTGTAACACGAGCAATTTACCGGTCATGTTTAATGAATTTTTTTATTAAAATTAATATTTTATTCAATCAAGTGATGATAAAATAGACAAGCACATGAAATTTATTAAAAACAACTAAAAGAAAAAAAAAATTATATGAGGTTGTACATATTAGAAATATTATCCAAAAATAAAATATTTTTTATTATTAAAAATAAATCTCATCTATATATATATATTAGAATAATATATGTAAAAATTAAATATATACAAAATAATTAACAATTATTATTTAAAAAATGTTAAACTATCAAAATAAAAAATCAAATAGAGTGGTATTAATTAAAACAAATATTAAAAAAAGATATATTTTTCTGTTAAGAAAAAAATGCAAATCAGGAAAAAAAAAAAGTCAGGCGCTCTTGCCAGGCCAAAATAGCTAACCCATTCAAAAAGGGCCCGCATGCGGGCCTTCAATGGCAGGCCCACATGCGTGGGCCTTTATTTTTAAGAAAAACTAATGTTGTTCAAACCTATATTTTTTGGGATAAAAAAGATAAGTAAGATAACACATCATCTGTATTTGTCTTGATTCTAACCACTATTGTGACCTAAAAATTAGACCTTTTATTTTTTTGACCTAAAAACTCAATATTCAACCCTTTTTTATCTAAAATATCTGGAAAACATCATAGATACCTTGATAAACCAATTAATGGCCTTAAAAAACAAAAAAACACATAAAAACCCAAAATCAACCCGAAATAAATAATCTTCTCGAGTTCAAATATGTTTTTAAGCAATTTTATAGTGAAAAAACACTTAAGTGGAACTCTCATCACCAAATAAAACTCATTGACATTAAGATTAACTATATTGGTGGTTGGAATCAATGTCAACAATGATTTTCTCTCTATATTACTAGAATACGAGGACTCTCTCTCTTGTATCAAACTAGAGGCCTAAAAATAATAAAAATGAATTTGTAGAGCAAAATTGATTTTTTTTTTGAAATTTTGGAAATTAAAAGGACCTAATATTTATAATCGAAAAAGTTCGGGCTCCATAATGAATATTTTCCCAAACTTTAAAAAACCACTCATTTCCTCTACGTTTTTCACATTGGTCTCTTGCCTTTTAATCTCACCATTCCCTAATAAAATGAACCAAAATTAGCCACCAATCTGATCCTATAAGGGTGAAAAAAAAGTCTTGGGTTGGAAAAAAAACTTACTATGGAAATCCATAATAAATTGTGATACACTAGTATGGGAAAAGTAAATTCCCCATGCTTTTTAGTGTTTTGTACTAAATTGACAGCACACACTATCTCACTATCTCGTGGGTTGGATCAAATTTTTAAAAACATATAAAAAAATATATTCAAGTATTGCTATTATTTTTCTAGTAGAAAAAAATTATACCATGTGAAGGTTGACTTAATGTGACCCAAAGGCAATCCGCACCACCGATAAAAACGTATTTTAACTAAAAAATTCAAATTTTATTTTTTAAAAAATATTGAGATAGCAACATATTAAATCAGCCCATGTCAACTCGAGTTAATTTGTAAATCCACGACCCGAGTCATGAGACAATGATAACCTCGTATAAAGCAAATAAAAGAAATTATAAAGCTAAATTCTCAATCAAAACAATATTGAATAATGAGATTGATAAAAAAAAAGTTAATTAAAAAATAGATAAAAAGCTACATGAGTTAATCTATCAAACCTATGATCCAGTTCATAAGATCAAGATAACCCATAAAAAGTAAATAAAAAATTATAAAGTTTAATTCGTAATGAATCTAATATTGAAAATAAAAAAAATCAATTAAAAAAAGACACGAAAAACAACCCAAGTCAAATCTGGTTAACCCGTCAAATCCATGATTCAAGTTATGAGACTAGAATAATTTCATAGAAAATAAATCAAAAAATTGACCAAGTCAACCTAAGTTAACCTGTCAAACTCGTGACCCGGGTCATGAGACTAAGATAATCCTGTAAAAAACAAATTATGAAGCTTGATTCTTAATCTACTCATTATTGAATGATAAAATTAAAAAAAATCAATTTAAAAACAGGATATAATAAAACGATATGATTCTACCCAAGTTAATTTATAAAACTCGTGATCAAGTTCATGAGACCGGGATAACCTCGTAGAAAGCAAACTACAACAAATCATAAAGTCTTATTCTTAATAAATTAAATGTTCAATAATAAAATTAAAAAAATTAAAAATTAAAAAAAAATCTAGTCAATTGAATTAATCAGTTAGACACAAGTCACAAGACTAAAATAATTATATAGAAAAAAATCGAAACAAATTACAAAGCTTAATATTTAATAAATTAAATATTAAATTATAAGATTAAAAAATATATAAAAATAAAAATAATAACCTCCCAATCCTATCCTATTTTAAAATGAAATAATAATATAATATAATAGAATGAAATATTAATATAATATATAATATTACATGCCTACCAAAAATAACCTTCATATTCATTTCCGCTTTGCTTTACTGGCAGTGATTGGTTGCTTGGCCCATCCCTCGTCACGTCGCCATCTTCCTCTGTTTACAAGCCGCGTGATCTCTATTCTCTAGCCACGAACCACTCAAGAGAGAAAAAGCGGGACGAGAAAATAAGTTAAATAACCACATCAGCCGTTAGCATTACCATTATCAGGGTTTGTTTCAAAACAAAGAAAGAAAGAAGGAAAACTCCAAATCAAAGGAGAGAGAGAGAGAGAGAGACAGACGACAGACAAGACACAAAAAGCGGAGTGCCCGCAAATGCAATGATGGAAGCAACCAAGCAATCATCAAAAAACAACAGCAGTTCCGCTACTACTGCAACAAATTCAAATCTTTTTCAGTGATGGCTGCTCATCTTTCAAGAAACAAGGCTCCAGCTCGCTTATCTTCCTCTCCCCTCCTTTGGATCATTGCCTTGGCCTCCCTCACCGTTTTTTTTCTTTACAAGGTAACATTGAAGAGATTAACAGAACCATTCAAATTCTGAGCTTGATCATAATTTTGTCTTTGAATATTATTTATTTTTGTTCATTGGCATCCAAACAGGTAGATAATTTGGCATTACAAACAAAAACGGTAGCGGGTCACAACTTACCACCGACACCATGGCATTTGTTTCCTCCCAAAAACTTCGACGATCAATCCCGTCATGCTCGAGCTTACCAAATTCTACATTGTTCATACCTAACATGCCCGTATTCCAACACTACCGTTTCGAAAGGTCACGGATTCAACTCCCCCTCATCGAGCCCCAAATGCCCTAGATTTTTCATGTTTATCCACCATGATCTGGAGCCATGGGCCCAATCACGGATAACCGTGGATCACATAATGGGGGCCAAAAATTATGCGTCCTTTCGTGTTGTCATTTATAAGGGGAGATTGTATTTGGATCCTTATTATGCGTGTGTTCAAAGCCGAATGATGTTTACAATATGGGGATTTTTGCAATTGTTAAAAAGGTATCCTGGGATGGTACCTGATGTCGATATTATGTTTGATTGCATGGATAAGCCTAGTATTAACAAAACTGAACATGATTCCTTCCCTTTGCCGCTCTTTCGGTATTGCACTACCAAGGATCACTTTGATATTCCATTTCCTGATTGGTCTTTCTGGGGTTGGTAAGTTTCGTTATCAATTTAAGCTATCTTTTGGTGCTTCTTGGTGTTCTTTTATAAATTTGGGCAATCGTTTCCACATGAATAGAGTGAGTGCTATTTGTTTAATTTGATTTTAATTGTTCCTTCTTTTTTTCTTTTTTTTTTAATTGTGTAGTTTGATATCTGAATTATAAATGACTCTGGTACAGGCCAGAGGTAAATATAAGACCGTGGGATGAGGAGTTTCGAGACATTAAACGAGGTGCCCAAGCTCGAAGTTGGCCAAAGAAATGGCCTCGAGCTTACTGGAAAGGGAATCCAGATGTTGGTTCTCCTATTCGTACTTCGCTGCTGGAATGTAATCACACTAAGAAGTGGGGGGCGCAAATTATGCGTCAGGTCTTATTTGACTTATAGGCTGAAGTTGTTTTTCTTATGGATGTAAATGTGTACTTCCAAAAAAGAATTATGTCTTTGATGTTGTTTCTTTGTTGGATCCCAGGATTGGGAAGAAGAAGCAAAAGGTGGTTATGTGAGCTCGAAACTATCACATCAGTGTGATTATCGGTGAGTAAAAGAAATATTCTTTATCTGCTAGATGCTGTGATGTATAATTTTGTGTAAGCATGATCTATATAAATGCTTAGAGAGCATTTTGGATACATACACGCATAAACTAGACTGCAGTTTCAAATGATTACCCTTGAATGCACCTTGTCCATGTTAACTATGTCGTCTGTCCATTTGTAAAATTGTTTTTCTTTTAAAATGGAATAGGATTGGTCAAACCGACTCAATCAGGCCTGCAAATCCTTAAGTTGTAAATAAGCTTAAATGCCCTCTGTTGGGGCTCAACAGGAGTTGCATTGCGTAGCTTTTAAGGTGTAGTACTACTTCTGAGTTTTATGTATTATACAGACCTCTTTTCTTTTGACTAGGTAACTGCACTCATCTTACAGCTGATCATTTGTTGTGTTTTTCCACTTCATCCTCTCTATTCAGGTACAAAATCTATGCCGAAGGCTTTGCTTGGTCTGTGAGCTTGAAATATATTATATCCTGCGGTTCTCTTGCACTGATAATTTCCCCACAGTATGAAGATTTCTTCAGTCGTGGCCTCATTCCTGAGAAAAACTATTGGCCTGTCTCTTCTGATGGGTTATGCCAGTCCATAAAGTTTGCTGTTGACTGGGGTAATACAAACCCCACAGAGGTATAGTTCAACTTCGACTTACCTTTCACGTTTTTCCTGTCATTCAACACACTTTCTCACTAAAGATCAGTACTGTCATATTCAAGTTTAATTACTACATTTTGCATTCTGATTTTGATCTCATCTCGAATGATCAGGTTTCCAGGTTAACTGATTGCATTAATAGTGGAAGTAGTGATGATAATAGTTGTTAGTTGGCCACTACTGGGATCTGCTCTTTGGTTATTTTATTTTAATGGTATAACTGTGGTCTATAACTACAATGCTGGGACAAGAAGTAGTTGGTTGTCTTGTTTCAGTGCACCAAAGACGATAATATAGAAATGTAGATCCATATTTGTCATTTTTTTGCTGCCAAAAACCAAATGCTGCTCTTCATGTTTTTGCATGAACAATAACATTTTCCTAGTTAATTTAAGAATAAATCACAACTTTTTTCAATAACACTGACAGGCACAGAAAATAGGAAAAGCAGGACAGGATCTTATGGAAAGCTTGAGTATGGATCGAGTTTATGATTACATGTTCCACCTCATATCGGAGTACTCCAAGCTGCAGGACTTCAAGCCTGTCCCGCCATCTTCCGCACTTGAAGTGTGTGTGGATTCCCTGACTTGCTTTGCTGATGAGAAACAAAAGCGGTTCTTTGAAAGAGCTACTGCCTTCCCTTCACCAAGCCCCCCATGCACTCTTCAACCTGCCAATAGTGATTTCATCAAGAGTTGGATGCAACAGAAACAGAGAACAATCACAAATGTGAGAGAAATGGAGTTAAAAGCTTGAAGAGAGAAGACAATTAAGGACAGGATTACACCATCAAGCTTGTAAACTAGAACCATTTTTTGCAGGTTTAGAGTTGCTTATAGTTTGTGTTTTGTTTCCATATGAAATCAAGAGTTACCACTTTCGCTTCAGCACTTTTAACCCGCTGGAATCCAAGTATTCCTTAATGAACTTAAACTTCACAAGAACTCATGACTATGTGTCAACAGCAGAGGTTCAGTTGCTACATCGTCAACAGAACATGAGAAGTAGTAGCCCCTCAGCTGATAAGTCGGAATATTTCTTTCGCTGATCTTCACAAATCTTCGGCAAATGTTTGAAAGCTTGCGTATGGGGTTGGAAAACAATTCGATTCCTCTCTATTGGGCTTATTGGGCTTGGGTAAAACATCACTGGGCCGGGGGTATCTAGTTGTGTTGAGCTATATGGGCCTAAAAATAAGTTCGATCTGAGACTGGGTTGAAGCTCCTGGGCCCGGATGTGATCTATGTTTCGTAGTCCTAGTGTCTTGGACGAATTTATATGGCGTCCCAAAGAGAAGTGACAAATGTCCATGCAATTATAAATAAAAACTCAAACTGATTGACGAGGTAAACTAAGGTAGGTGGGCTAAACCAACTTTAGTTAATTGTCTTGATTGTTATATATTCTCGGCAATGGAAGAATTGAAGCAGAGATGCAAGTCTGTCGTTGTCCACCAAACCGCGGAGGTGTGGTGTCGTGGGGGATTCTTTCTACATTTACCTGTTGGGCAGCCAGCTGGCGGGCAGTGCTCGTTCCAACCAGGCAATGCCAATCAGGTAATATTTTCTTATGAATATTAGGTGATTTTTTTATTTATTATTTTTTTTTTGAGACCGAGGTGAGGATTAGGCTACTTGACCAATCTGGCGACGCGGTCTGTTGTAGTTGTGATTGTTTTTTAAAGTATTTTTTATTTAAAAATATATTAAAATAATATTTTTTTATATTTTTTAAAAATTATTTTTGATATCAGTGCATCAAAATGATCTAAAAATACCAAAAACATATTAATTTGAAGTAAAAAAATATATATATTTTTTAAATTTTTTAAAAACACTTTTAAAACACAAAAATAAATAGAGCTCACCAGTTTTAACAACTTTGCTGTCAACTTGCTTGTTAAAATTTAATTTAATTTAATTTAATTTAAATATATTTAAAAATATATATTTTAGAAGATAACTGCTAATATAATGTAAAATACTACCATCTCTGCTAGGTAAGGTTTATTCACAATTATTATTATTATTTAGGAGAATTAGGTGTGATCATGAGTAGGTGAATTGAGGCAATTCATTAGTCTGAAACTGCTAAACTTCACACGTCAGATTCTAATGTGTCGGCAAGTGGAAAAAAAATACACTGTTATTTTTAAAGTATTTTTTATTTTAAAATATATTAAAATAATATATTTTTAATTTTTAAAAAATTATTTTTGATATTAGTATATTAAAATAATTTAAAAATACTAAAAAATAATTAATTTAAAATAAATAAATAAAATAATTTTTTAAAAATACTATTAAAACATAAAAAAAAAAAATTGACATTTGAATGGCTAGAAAATCATGGTAAATAACTAAATATATAAATTTTCAAAGGTAACGTGCGTGTGACCCTCCTGCCACGAGAAGAAAGTGCCCTCCACCACGGAGCTATTTAAATAAATAAAAAAAAAAACAGAAGAAGCATGGAAACAATTAATATCACGGAAATTAATGTTTTATGGCACGTGTTAAAATCCTTACAGAAATCACAATACTACTACTTTAAAATACTAAAGGGGACAGTTTTAGGAATTTGATGAAGGCAGGCAGGACCACCACGTGTTTTCCACCGTAAGTATACAAAAGGGATGTGTCTTTTTTTGAGATAATCGAAGGATGTTGTGCTCACACTCCGCGTATTATTTATTATAAATAAAACTAAAAAGATGGGGAATTCCCTTTTTTGCCCGTTAAAAGAAAAAACCTTTTGCTTCCAGGATAATGGCATGATTGTCTTTTCCATAAAGATATTTTGATATTTTAAATTGATATAGGGTATGATGGATATTTGCTTTTAAAATTACACTGTAAATTATTATAAATATTCTTAAGATTAATATATTGTTTGCTGCGATAGATTTGTTTTTTTAACTTATACAATGCACAATAAAATTATCAATTTAGCCTTATAAAAAAAAAACTTTGGCCTAGAGAAAGAGATGTTTTCGTCTTATCCTTTGTATTTGCATAATAAAAATATTTTATTATTTTTTGGATTAGTTTTTTATGTTTTAAATGTAAAGGCATTTTTGTTATTGTATTATTGAGTTTTTTTGTCGTTATTGGGTAAAATAAAGGCTAGTTTTGTCCCTTAATAAATTAAAGTGATTTAAAAAAAAACATTGACACGTATCAAGCATACATCTGCACATCAATCGCTTTGTGGTCTTTGAACAGCGTGTGCGGTTGATTCAAGCAACTAAAAATATTATTTTAGGATGTCATTAGATTCGTCTAGGTGTCTCCTCCATATCAAAGTGGCGCATGTAGAAAATGAAGCTCCGATTTGGCTTCGATAAACATTTCTTTCTTTCGCCCTACCCTGTAATTTTTTAAGTTAGCCCTTTAGGTTCCTTTTGTTTTTGATTTTGTCCCTGATCTTTTAGTTGATATTTTTTTATTTCAAATAACTTATAAAAATTGAAATTTGCTTCAATTTCATTCTCATTTGATTTTTTTTTACTTCTCTTTGTTTTTTTATTTAGTCCTTGATTTTTTGGTTGAGATTTCTTTTATTTCAAATAACTTATAAAAATTGAAATATGTTTCAATTTCGTCCTCATTTGATTTTTAAAATTTGTTTTATTTAGTCCCTATTATTTTAATTGCTATTTATGGCATCTAATATAGTTTTTATAGTGTAACGTTTTTTGCGATTTCACCCTCGATTATTTTTTTTTCCTATCAAATTTTGTCCTTATTCTTTTTATTGTTTTTTTTTGTTTGCTAAATTTTTTACTTTGTTTTTTTATTTACATTCAATTACATCCTTCAACACTGAGTTGATTTGAATTTGAGCTTTTTGATTAACTTCATTTTAAAATTTTACAGATTTCAATTTGAAAAATGAACCTAGCTTCAAGATGTTTGTTGGGGGTTACCTTTTTTTTTCCGTTCTTTTAAGCTATTTTTTAAAAGATTTTGTCCTTTAATTTTTATTTTATCAAAGATTAAGCTCATTGTTTTTTATATGGTTTTTACATAACTTTTTTTAGGGTTGGGTTATGGGGTCTTTTATATTTTATTCCCTTTTAGATATATTTTTTCAAAATATTTTTTCTTTAATTAAATATAATTAATTGATTGAATATAGATGGATACTCACTTCATTGTGTTTTGTTTTGTTTGCTTTTATAGGGCATTGCTCAAGCGAACCATGCAACTTCTTTCAATGTCGTTTTGCATCATTTTACAGTTGAATTTAAACCAGCTTAACAAGTTTTTTTGGTTGTGGACGATATCCATAATAGAGTGACGATGGATCTCAAATGATATTTAATTTCTTCTCTTTATAGATATGATATCGACAACTCATTATTTATTTATTTATTATTGACAAGTGTTTTTTTACTGTTCATTTTCTATTGTTGCCTTTGATTTTAATAAGATTATTAATCAACTAATCTTGTTAGATATAGTCAGGTTAATGATCTGAATATCAAGTACTTATTGCTTCTTTCAAAACACAATCACCTCGCGGTGTAGTGTGGGCTCCTAGTCTCCCTACCATATTTACTAGGTGGTTTTGGAATTATAATAGTGGTTGTTTTTTAAAATGTTTTTCACTTGAAAATATAATTAAAAAAATATTTTTATATTTTTTAAAATTTATTTTTAACATCAAAACCATCCAAAATCATTAACTTGAAGTAAAAAATAAAATTCAAGAATCTCCAAAAGCGCCTTTTGCACGAAAAAAACAAACACAGTGAGCCCAACTCATCACCAGACTAAAAAGTGAGTACAAGTTTCACATATCAATGCGTTGTTGATTCAAGTTAATTAAAATAATATTATTATAATTTATTTGTCAAATAAAATCAAATTGAGTTCAAACTATATTATTTATATTTAAAAGGGTCAATTTTTATTTAGTTTTTTGTAATCTAACTTAGCCAATCTCTAAGGTGACCTATCAAGCTAGATGACATTTTGCAGAATTTAAATGAAAGGTCTTTATCAATGCTACAAGAGAAATGGCGTGATCCGCGATCCCATTAGCTGAATCACATATGTTGGAAGACGTGAAATTTCATGAATAAAATATTTTTTATATTGAAATATATTAAAATAATATTTTTTATTTTTTAAAAATTAATTTTGAAATCAGCACATCAAAACGATTCAAAATATTAATTTTTAATAAAAAAAATTAAATTTTTTTAAATATAATTTACATCGTGTTTCCAAACAGTATAAGTTACATAAATATCAAAAACCTTGGTGTTGTCGTTATTCATTACAGTGCTCAACATCATAGTTCATATAAATTATCTCGTTCTCGACTATACTTTTTTTGTGCTCAAGATTCAGGGGACAACGGGCCATGCCATGATATGATATACTATAAGCCTACCAGAGCAAAAAGAAGAGAGAAGAAAATCTTTCACACCTTTAGCAAAGAAAAGCTTGCATAGTATATACGGATCAAGAATGATTTGGCCTTAAAACCAAGTATAAACCAAGTATATACGGATCAAGAAAATCTTGAAAATCTTTCAAGATTCTTGCGTTGCCAAACACGGTACGATTGATAGTCAGATAATTCCAAATCTCAAGGTCTTACAACCAAGTATAAACGCATTGATTGAGCATATCAAAACTAATCGTGTCCTTGGATTCATCGGCTCTTATCTCGATGCACACTATTTCCTGACTCCTCGCCCGTCCTTCTTTGATTATTTTCTTCAGACAAAGAAAGGCACCACTCCACTTGACAAATTAAAATAGTGTACGTAACTATCATGTTTATATAAGTGGTAATAGCTTCAAATTAAAAAATTTATTTTTTTTAATTTTAAATTCAATTCTTATAATTATTAATATGATAGTCAGGGTTACATGATTATTAATTTTAAAACCCATGAAATTAATCGAGTGCGCGCAAACTAATCCGAACATCTACGTTAATAAAAAAAAATTATACGTTTAACCATCTAGTAGGTAGTTTAATAGTAAGAGATTGAGACTAAAGGCTTTGCTCCCCATGTAGTCTCAGGTTCAAACCATGTGGTTACTAATATGATGACCACTGGAGACTTGTATGGTTGTTAACTTCAGAGCCCATGAGATTAGTCGAGGTACGCGCAAATTAACCCGGACACTTACGTTAATAAAAATATTAGTGTGCATTTTATGCTGTGATATATTATATTCTTAAGAGTTTTTTTAAATATATTAAAATTATTTTTTTAAAAAATTTTAACATTAATAAATTAAAACTATTAAAAAAGTTAATTTAATATTTTTACTTGAGACGTGCTTGAAAGTAGAAACCATTACATTTCTAAACATTATCTATTAGTATCATGATAATTTTTGTAGCTATAATTTAAAAAAATTGGTCTAATAAAAGATATAAATTATAATTTTATTAATTATAATTTTGTTAAAAAAATCAGTGGAATCATACAAAACTGTAATATATATATTAATTAACCAAATATTTTTAAAAATATACACTTCCAACTAAACTCTTACTACTTTGTATTATTGAGTTATATTTATTTTCAAATAAATAAACTCAAAACATCTTTTTTACTTTAATTAATACTAGTTAAGATTGGCTTTTCATAACCCCTTTCATTTATAAAATAAGATATTTTTCAAAAATTTCTACTTCAAAACCTAAAAATGATAATACAGAAAACGAACCGATTTAGAAACTCCATTAAAAATTCATTCGACATAACCTATAAGAAAATAATTCTTGATTTTAAGTTATTTTCTTGTAGGTAACGTATAATAAGAAAAAGTATTTAATAAAAATACTAAAAAAAAAGGCGGGAAGGTAAAGCGTTGAGCAGAAGCCGAGAGATTAATAATGGAGAGGGAAGAGAAGTCGTCCTAATCTGTCTATAAATCAAGCTCAAAGTAACATGTCAAAAAATAATATAAAATAAAGACACCAAGAAGTCGCATAGTTTGAGAGTTCCTGTACTCCCAATTCTACAGAGACATAAATTCTGTCATGTCCTTGATCATATTTCTTGAATCTAAACAACAAAACACAACTCAATTCAACGCAAATCCTTTTTGGTGATCCGAGATAATGGCTGGGAGTTATAGAATGTGTGTGTGTTTCACTAGGAAGTTCAAAGTCACAGAGGCTGGCCCGCCTCCCGATGTCAATGAAGCTTTCTTCAAGTACACCGATGGCGGCACCCACATGTCGGCGGAGCAGCTGCGGCGGTTCTTGGTGGAAGTTCAGGGAGATGGTGGCGTGTCCATTGCTGACGCCGAGAAGATAGTGGACCAGGTTTTGCAAAAGATGCATCATATTGCGAAGTTTACTAGGCGTACCCTCACTCTTGATGATTTTCACCATTATTTGTTCTCTGCTGATCTCAACCCCACTATAGGAGATCAGGTAATTGGGTTTTTCTTTTCTGTCTTTCTTTTTTCCCCATTTTGTTTGTTTGTCTTATCAAATTTTGGAAGAAAGGAGTAATTCCAGCAATGCCCAGAAGCAAATCTCACCATCAGTGTAAAACCATAGTCTTTTTAGATTCAAGTCAGGCATTGCATTTCTTATCAAAGTAAATTTTTTTTTTTTAATGTATAAAGTGGCTTCAATGATCAAGAAACTAGGCTGTCATTAGATAATGGGATAAAAAGTCAATTCTGCAAAGCTTTCATACTATTTGAAAGAGTCATTGGTGTTTTGATACTCATCTGTGCTTTCCTTTCAGGTTCATCAGGATATGACAAAACCATTGTCCCATTATTTCATATATACTGGCCACAATTCCTACCTAACAGGAAACCAACTCAGTAGTGATTGCAGTGATGTCCCAATCATAAAGGCATTAAAGAGAGGTGTAAGAGTGATAGAGCTTGACATATGGCCAAATTCCACTAAAGATAATGTTGATGTTCTACATGGAAGGTGTGTTAACTCGATCTTTCTTTTGCTGAGTTTTTTAGATTGTAGCACTTAGGTTCAGTGCCTAATGCATTTTAGATGGATTCTTAAATTGCTAAATTCTGGAGTTGGCAATAAATTACGTGAGGCATCATATAGGTTAAAAAAAAAAGAACAGGGGCAAAAAA
Source organism: Populus x sibirica (assembly GCA_019202695.1). Lineage (NCBI taxonomy): Eukaryota > Viridiplantae > Streptophyta > Magnoliopsida > Malpighiales > Salicaceae > Populus > Populus x sibirica. The sequence continues at coordinate 130,923 of JAGMVL010000373.1, forward strand.
AAAAAGGCAAAACAAAGTTGTGGGTGAACACAGTTTTTCTTCTGATTGGATATGCACCTTACAATACTATGCTTGGTTGAATTCAGCTACAAGTTATGCTTTTAACACAGATATTAGACTGATGTTATCGTGATATTGATCATTCCATTAGATGTTCTCTAGATATCTTATGAATAGTGAACAATATGGGTGGTTATAGTTGATTCTCTGATCTTGGAGATTCCTCAAATTTGTAGATGTTTAAAGCCCTTTTAAGATCAATATTCTTCCATTATTGGTCTCTCTCTTTTTTTTTTTTCCAATAATGGTTGATGGAAACTTTGATGACTCCAGCTATCCTTCTCTCTCTTGGACTTTTGCTGATTCATAGATGCGTGCGCACTTAAATGCAGGACCCTGACTGCTCCGGTGGAACTCATTAGATGTTTAAAATCCATAAAAGAATATGCCTTCTCATCCTCCCCATATCCAGTCATAATAACTCTTGAAGACCACCTCACCCCAGATCTTCAAGTCAAAGTAGCTCAGGTGGTATTTCCTTTTCCTGTTGCGGTGGATTGATTTGAGCCTACATTGTTTTCCCTTGGAACTGTAAATGTATTGACTGCAAAAGAATTGTGTGTTTAGATGATCAACGAAACATTTGGAGACATGCTGTACAGTCCTGAATGTGAATGTTTAGAGGAGTTTCCTTCTCCAGAAGAGTTGAAGTATCGGATAATTATTTCAACGAAACCTCCCAAGGAGTATCTTAAAGCTGAAAGTGGCAAGGACAAGGGGAATAAGTCTCGAAAGGATAAGGATTCTGATGACGATACATGGGGAAAGGAGCCATTGGATCTTGTATCTGATCAAGAAGATGGTGATGTGGTATGTTGAGGAATGAAACTTTCCGCTTTCCACTCTCAACTACATGTTAAATGAATAGCTAGTTTCCGAGGTGATAATTTCTGTTCATGTTGCCTTGTTTGCTTGCAGAGCGATACTTTTACAAGTGAAGATAGTGACGGTGAGTCACAACAGCCAGAGGTATCAGCGTACAAGCGTCTAATTGCCATTCAAGCTGGGAAACCCAAGGGTGGATTAAAAGAGGCACTAAAGGTAGATCCCAATAAAGTTAGACGCCTTAGTTTGAGTGAGCAAGCTCTTGAAAAGGCTAGTGAAAATCATGGAACGGATGTTATTAGGTAATTGTTGATATCCAGCTTCTGGTGCAAGACATTTCATGTAGAAATATATATTCTGAGCTTGCTTGTGTTTTCCTATTATTATAATTGGTTTACTATTCCACCAACTAAGCCTGGGGCTTGCAATCTCTCTGCACAGGTTTACCCAGAAAAATGTCTTACGGGTGTATCCTAAAGGTACTCGTTTTAATTCTTCCAACTACAAGCCACTAATTGGTTGGACACATGGAGCTCAAATGGTTGCATTCAATATGCAGGTATGATTCAGTGTTCTTTCTCCTGGTTGAGAAGCTGAAACATTATTTAGTGATCTGTAGATCATGTTAATCTTCACTCATTGCCACTGTACTCCTCTAGATCCCTTTCTTGAAATGGTTATAAATGATTCAGCTGGATTATGGTTTTGTGACATTCAGCATGAACCTGAAGTCTTTAATTGCATTTCAATAGCAATACTTCAGATTTTTTTACTGTACTAAGGTCATTGACATTGAGTTATCAAGCATTCCGTTGCGAGAGGGGGAAGACCCATTAATTATCTTGATCATTTAAGTTCGTTGGCATTGTTTCCTTTCTCAAGTTTGATTAAAAGTTAAAATGCTCTTTTTGGCTGTAAAGAGTTAAGCCAATGCATCAACTAAAGCAAACAGAAAAAATAATTAAGTTGCTTGGGCAGAAGTACCAAATTTGCTCTTGTAAATGACACTATGATGGACAGAGATAGACAGGAAAGGGAAAAATGAAGAGGATGCAATTGTCAGTCTTTTGTTATTCAGTTAGTTACTATTAAGCTAGTTACAACCTAGTCTAATAGAAGAAGAGGCTGAAAATGGAAAAAGAAAAGGGATAAATGGTTTAGAATTTGTAGTGTCCTTAGATGCGACTTTTTATTTAACTTTGACAGTGTTCTTTTCTTATTTTCCTACTATAGTTGAATTTCAAGAACTATGAGCTATGGTTTTTCATGACTTTCTAGTTCCGAGGCTCAATATTGTCTCTCCTACATTCAGGGTTATGGTAGATATCTTTGGCTGATGAATGGGATGTTTAGGTCAAATGGGGGATGTGGTTTTGTGAAGAAACCGGATTTCTTGATGAAAGGGGGTCCGCATGGTGAAGTTTTTAATCCTAAAACCAAATTCCCAGTAAAGAAAAGTTTAAAGGTGAGTGCACCTACCACCGTCCTCTACTCTTTCTTTCCTGGAGGCTCTAAAAGCGTGCAATGTGATTTGACAGGTGAAAGTATACATGGGTGATGGATGGCACTTGGATTTCAAACCGACTCATTTTGACTCATATTCCCCACCAGATTTCTATACCAGGGTAAGTTAGACATGCATTTGTTCTGTAAAGCGAATTTTACCGGAGCAATGAAGTTCATTTCCCCGTCAATGCATGAATTTACAGCTAAATCGTGTTTCAGGTCGGCATTGCAGGAGTGCCAGGTGATGCTATCATGAAGAAAACAAAAATAAAAGAGGACAACTGGACACCTGTTTGGGATGAGGAATTTATATTTCAGTTGACTGTTCCTGAACTAGCTTTACTACGAGTTGAAGTTCATGAGTATGACATGTCTGAGAAGGATGATTTTGCTGGACAGACTTGTTTGCCTGTCTCTGAACTGAGACCAGGAATCCGTGCAGTACCCCTTTTTGATCGCAAGGGAGAGAAATTAAATTCATCGAGGCTTCTCATGCGCTTTGAGTTTGTCCAAGATTGACTTCATCAAGTTTTCATTCCATGTATATATTTCAGTTGAGTTCTTTCATCCACGGTTTTGCATTCATGCTATTGCTATGTATGTATTCTTCAAAACTGTTATGAACTAATCATGATCTGTATTTTCTTCCTTTTAATGACTAAGATTTATGTACTTGTTTATCACAAGAGGTGGTTTTCCTTGACAAGTAATTCTAAGGTCTTTTACACGCATACTGGGAAAAAAAAAAAAAACCTGTTTCCTGTTGTTTCCTTGGAATTTTCTTTATATTCGCATGGAAGTTTTCTGGTAATTTTTACGCACATTCAACATAAGACAACAATAGTTACTCTCTACGCATACAGTCTAAGCGCTTGGTAGAATGTTTTATGTTACGCAATGGTCATGATGATTTCTGCAAGACATTCTGAATTTCTACAAGATTTAAGTTCCTTGCTTGCTTGCTTGAGCTCTCTGCCCTACTTATAATAGGGGAAGGGACCGCATGTATGAGGTCTTAAAAGTAAGCCGGGGATAGTTTCAAAAGTTTTTTAATTTTTTTTTTTATGTTTTTTTTGTTTTAAATTAATATTTTTTTGATATTTTTAAATCATTTTGATATGTTAATATCAAAAATAATTTTTAAAAAATATAAAAAATATTATTTTAATACATTCCGAATGAAAAGCAACAACAATCATATTTTCAAACATGTTTTGTGTTTGTTTTGCAACTATTTTTGTATTTGCGGTGCAACAACAATAAAATATTTGGTAACAAATTAAATTATGTTTTGTACTGTGTGGTCCACTAAAAAATTGAATTTGAAACAGTTTTTGTGAAATAATTTTTACATGTTTTTTTAATTGAGTTTTGTATTTATATATGTTTTTTTACTACATATAAACCTCAACCATAATTTTTACCAAACACGTATCTAACTAACTACGCCTAACTATATTTTTTTTAAACTTATATTTCTTGAACCGCCATCACAAAAACTACTTCAAAAACAAACATACTTAGGCTTAATAATTATATGCATTTGATTGCACCAAGTGCTTGAGCTGTAACTTCATTTAGACAGGGTAGTGTTTACTGGCGTAGAAAGCTCTTCAAATATATCGATGGGAATAAAACAAGTAATTGCAAGTTTGGCAGCTATAGGCTGTGCTCGGTTAATACCTCATGATCTAATGTGAGAATCATAATTAAAAAAAATATTTAAAATTTTAATATCTGAAAAATTAAAAACTATTTATATAAATCTAAGCTATATAAATCATAAATAATAAAATTTAAAAAATTATTTTAAAAAATCTTTTATTTCACGTTAAAAAAATATTATCTTTTTATTTTAAGTTGAAGTATCTAAACATATTTTTTTTATCTCATAATAAAAAAATGTAATTTTTTTTATGAATATATATATTATGACTTTCAATTCCATATTAAAAATATAATTTTTTTTTAATGTTAATATAATAAATTTTGATATGGATTAATAACTAACAAAAAAAAAAAAATAATAATAATAAATTTACACGTATAAGATTTGGCCAAGAGAAAAACATCTAATTACCCCCTCTCCCACGTGCTTATCTTTTATGTTCAATAGTAATATGTTTTTGACCTTTAAAATGAAATTTGTTATGGGGAGCACCTACTAAACAAAACATGTGAGGCCAGGTGTAATCACCTGAGATAATTTGTTCCACCTCTTAACAAATAGGTTTTTGAAAATTAATTTTTTTGTTTATTAAAAAAAAAGCTGGGTTGCAGCGGGGTGTTTAATTCGTCTATTTGAGTGTGTAGTTGCAATTATTTTTTAAAGTATTTTTCATTTAGAAATATATTAAAATAATGTTTTTTATTTTTAAAAAATCATTTTTAAAATTAGCACATCAAAATGATCTAAAAACACTAAAAAAATATTAATTTGAAATAAAAAAAATAAAAAAAATTTAAATTCTTTTAAAACACTTTTAAAACATAAAGACAAACAAATAAGCCAACTGTAACTCCAGTTTTGTTTTTCTTTAGATCTGGCCAAGATATCGGGTTTGAAGTTAATTTGTCGGGCCGGGCTCGGTCCGGTATCTATGGTGAGAAATATTACTATCTATCTTTCGACTTATTGAGTATTAGAAAATCTCAAATTCATTCTGGCGAGGCGAGGGAAGTAAATTTGTCCAGGAGAAAATACAAAGCCATTATAAAAGCAGTCTCGCTCTTGATATGACAGATAGCTTAAGTTAGAATAATATGATTGTAAATCTAAAATGAAACAAAACAAAAAAAAAAAAAACGTAGTAGCAAATCAGTTCTAAAAGCTGAATGACAACCTAAATTATAACTTAATAACTCAGTATTCCCTTTACTGATGAGGATATTAGGAAGTAGGTGTTGGGATTTGCTATTATTGGGCAACCTACCCTAAGGAGTAGGGTTACCATTTGTCAATGGTAGTTGCACCCACCATTGACAAATGTATCAACCCATGTGCAGCCTTTGTTGAAGAAGAGAAGCCACCATACTTGCCTATTTATAGGCATACGTGAGAGAGTAAAATGTAAGAGAGGGGTGAGAATGTGAAGAGTGTAGAGAGAAAGTGAAGGGCTGCAATGGCAGCATTGCAGCAGCTGCAAGTGCAGCATAAGAGTTGGGAGTTGAGTCCGAGTGAAGTGATCCTCCTCCTCCATGTATGTTGTAATCCTTTCTCTAATCTCTAATAAAATGGACTCTCTCCCGTGGATGTAGGCGGTTTTGCCGAACCACGTAAAATATTGTCTCAGTGTGCTTTACCCTCCATTGAGCAACTATCAGTACACCACCGGTCCGCGCATGGGGAGCCGGAATTCCCCAACAGTAGGATCATAGATTTCTCAAACGAAGTCTTGTGTTGTTAAGTCAGGGACAACATGAAGTCTAGAATGTCTCAACACCTCGGATTTTCTGCTTCTTCATGAGGCAGGACATGCTTGTCTAAATTTGTTTTGGTACCGAGTATAAGCTCCAGTATTATTTAACTTGCCATCTTAATTATCAGATCTCAAAATCAAGTCTAATGATTTCTCCTCTAGGTTTACCCGGCATAATTTGTTGAGGGTATACCCTAAAAGTACCTGGATGACTTCATCTAATTACGATCCTTTTGTTGGATGGATGCACGGAGCTCAAATGGCTGCATTTAATATGCAGGTTTGTCTCCTTCTTATGCTGACAGAATGAGCACTGATACTTTTATTCTCTATTTATGTCACCGATCGCTCTCTATAGGACATAAGACCGAACAAGACACTCTCCGATGAACTACTTTACTCGACAGAACTTTATTTCCGAAGTTATTTAAGTTGCAAAACTGTTGTTCCAACAGACAGTACAAATGTGCATCTAACAAAGCAGGTCTCAATCCAACATCAGGATCTTGTGATGTGCTTAAGCATGCAAGAAAAGTAGTTTATGGCTTTCCTGTTCTTGTGTTGGCTCAAAGCATTTTCTTCATCAAAAGGGAATAGGAATACAAGTCCATGACAAAAAAAAAAAAAAAAAAACCCACCTATCATTGTTGAGGTAAATCGAGTCCCATATCGAAATCGCTAGTGCTTTGACTGATCACTGGCGACAATTTGGAGTATTCTGAGTAAATTTCAAGAACGCTTAGTCATTTTGCTTTAAGATCTAGCTCCTCTATGTAACAGGGTAGAGTTCAAGCTGCATAATAATAGCGCCCAGATTGCTTTAAAACTAGTTTTTCTGTAGTGTAGTATACGTGGAAAAGTCGTATCACTATAATTCAAGTCTAGGTAACTTCTTCCAAGAAGAGAACAATGATTATCTAGCCACAACACTGATAAAAAACAAACCAGAAGTGTATGCGACTGCAGATCCAACAACACTATCATCAAACTGTCTTTAAGCTAAATTAGGTGTTTGAATTTCTTAGCAGCTCCAGTTATATTGCATGCTTTCTTCTGATAACATTCCATTTTCATGTTTGACCAACTGACTTAAGCAGGAAGAGAATTTCGAACTGTTTGAGCTCCATTTCAATTGCTTGTTGGGGCAGAATGTCAATTTTCTGTGTTGTGGCCTTGTGGGTTTCCTTGACCCTTTCCTCTTTATATCCTTGTCAGGGCAATGAGGCAATGACAAGCACATTTGGATTATGCAGGGAATGTTTAGAGCCAACGGTGGCTGTGGTTGTGTGAAAAAACCTGGCTTTTCATTGAGTGAACCTGATTCTGATCCTAGTGTGCAATTGACTGTAGAAAAGATTTTGAAGGTGCGTGGACAAAATTAGGTAGTAACTATAGATGTTTTAAATTTCCACTTCTCATCTCTCCAATACTGAAACATCTGAATCGGATTTACCTTTTTATTTTCAGGTGAAAATCTACTTTGGGGTAGGGTGGCATTTGGATTTTCGCTACACACATTTTGATCTGTATTCTCCACCTGACTTCTTCGTAAGAGCAAGATGATCTATGTAAATATGTGTCATCAGTATATGTGCCTGTTGGAATTTCAAAGTCACAAATTTTGGAGCTGCTTTTCTCCTTCGGAGTTCTGTACTTGTTGTAAACTTTGACACGCCAGAAGTTTTTCCAGATTTTTTATGCTCATCTTAACACATGCATCACTCCGCATTACTCATTTGGCAGAATTATCATCTAGATTTCCCTCATTTGGAACATGACCGTGGGAAAAATGTTACTAATGATAACCAGCAAATGGATTCACAGAATGGAATCAGGCTCCCAGCTGATAGAGCTAAGGATACAACGTACGTAACTAGAAACAGCTGGCTACCGGAATGGAATTAGAAATTGAAGTTCTAACTGAATGTTCCTCAAATGGCTGTGCTTAGAATTGCAGTCCTCGAGCAAGACAGATATGAGAATGAAGGTTTTGGAGGCCAAACATGTTTGCCTATATCTGCCACTACCTGATTCCCTGATTCCTGAATTCATGACCGGCACATAAACAATATCCCTCTCTAGGTTTTTTATCTATGCGGATCCAAATATACAAACAAACCTTTTCTTCTAATTCAATCATAGTTCTACACCACATTTGCTATCATAATTAATTCCATAATATATATTAACATCTTAATACAAATTGAATAATTATGGAGCACTAACTAAACATAACAGAAATAGTATCAATTACAATAAAAAAACCAGGTTCTGAAAGTCTAACAAAAGCGACGTGCTAACAAATCTATAAACCTGAAAAAAGACAAATAATAAAAGGAGATAAATAATAAAAGGGTGAGTTCAATAACTCAATGAATAAATAACGTTCAATATATACATGCGAGTATATATATCACGAGGTCAATTTTTTCATCCCAAAAATAGACCTTGCACGACAGTCTAGTCCCGCTAGACTTAGCCTTTCTCTCATCGATTCACTTGTGTTTACTTAGCAACTAAGTGTTTCCTTCACCAAGAGGTTTCCCACGCTCATTACATAGACAAGCAGAATACACAAGTGACGATGCATAGAACCAAACACACAAGTTATTACAGGAAAACACTCCTAACCATTATTAGTCTCGTCAACAAAGGATATACACAAGTCCGTTAGTGTGTGTACTATGCACAAGTGTTCTGCTCATGAGAGTTTTACATGAGAGTTTCACAAGCCATGAAGAGAAATATCATAAGGTAAAGCTGGTTAGAAAATCAAAATACAGTGAGCAAGCCGTTCCAAACAGTAGGATGATCAGTCACCACATGATGATGACTCCCCCAATCAGCTAAGGTTTAGAACTATAATTTGCACAAAGACTACCACTACCTTGTTAGCATAAGTATTCTGACTAACATACCTTAGGGTCATAATAAAACAAAACAGAATCATTTCTTAAATGCTCAACTCATACGATTAATCGAATAAGAAGCTATCAATTCAAATGTATATAGTATCTCATATCAAGAAATCAATTTCAATAAGTGATCATGCTTTATCATAAGCAAGAGATAATGAACAATATATAATTTACCAAAAAGTATGATCCATTTCATATTAACAATTCAAATATCTATACTACTCCTCTTGCATATGGATTATTATCCACTCACTTGACTTAAAAGCTGAAGAAACACAAAAGTAGATATTGAAGGAATCTTACTAATGCCTAACAGGTAGAGTATCAGGAGTATCTGAATACAAAAATAACATACTAAAAAACAACTCAAAGCATAAAAAATAAGAGATTACAACTCTAATATTTGAGATCAAAACGTAATTATAAAAGCAAAATGGATCTATCCATTCAATCCTAAACACTTGCCCAACTGACCGAACCTAAAACAACTGTTCATCCTTCACTGCTAGGTCAACCGGTCAACCAAAACTTACCAACTGGTTGACCAAAACCATATAGGCCAACCAGTCATCAAAATTGATAAACTGGTTGATCGGTTGATTGAGATTCCATATTCTCGATTCACTAGTCTCCTCTAAAATGGTAGATCTCAATTTTTCTAACTGAAACCTCAAAAAACCATAACAATTTAATTGACCTATCACAATGTAATCAATTCATCAATTACACTCAAAACATAAACTTCAAAACCCTAAAAACCTTAACAATTTTGAAATCAAAGCTAAATACAACAATTATATGTAATGCTAACCTTAAAGGCTTATCTTTTCTAATTTCCTTCTCTTCCTTTATCTTTCCCTCTCCTTTCTTCTGCTTCTTTCCCTCTCTCAGTTTTCTCTCTTGATTTTTTCATACCTTCCTTTTCTTTTCTTTTCTTTTCTTTTTATCTCTTTCTTTTTATATTTATTAACTCTGTGTAATTACCTGAATACCCCTCATTCATTTATACCTAATATCTACTCCTCTAAGAGAATTGATGCCTTTTCCTACTAAAACCTCTCTTTTCATTTCAAAATATTACAACATCATATTTGAGAATTGGGATTCGAGATGTTCCATTGTATGATCGTAGAGGAGAGAAATGTAAGAATACAAGCCTTCTTATGAAATTTAACCTTTTAGACTCCAAATAATGTTCGAGTGACAAAAATCATGAGATTGTTTGTCTTTGTTCTTTTTTTTTTTATAATCATCGAGAGTATATTGAAAAAATTGTAAAGTCAATAGCTAAAGCAAAATACAAAGCCATGACAAAAAAGAAAAAAAAAACATGCATAGCTCTCAAATTCGGTTAAGGAATTGACCGGGAAAAGGGCATGGATCATTGGGTCATCCCATAGGTTACCGAGTCAAGTCAATTTTGATTAATTATTTTTATTAAAACAATGATATTTTGTTCTTAAAAAAATATGTCATGTTTACCCTGTTGAATTTAAATCAACTTTGACTAAATTAACTGAATCATTAAAAATCTAATAGAGTGAATCGAGTATAACCGGGTAAATCTCTCCCATGGATTAGAATGCTTAAAGTAGGGGGAGGGGATATATAAACGAGGCAGGATAATTGCTGAAGAGTGCCATTCACAACTTGAGTGCCAAGCAGTTTGCGCGTGTAAATGGACAAAATTCTCATCCCAAATATGCAGACTTCCACGAAAGAAGAATGGGAGGTAGGTATCCAATTCTCTGCCCCACGACTCTTTTCTTTTATCGATTATTCTTGCTTTACAGTTCAAACCGATGACAAGCAATCTCTTTCCTTTATTTCAAGAAAATTCTCGCTAGGCTTAGAAAAGCTACGACAATGTGCTTCACACCGCAAGTTTTTATCGGAAACAAAAATACAAACACTACCCTGAGACAGATTCTCACTTTGCTGAGACGCTATTCTTGAGAATGTGCTGCCATGTGAAGACATTCTCCTCTTTCTCCAAATTAACTTCTTAATCAGAAAATATACATTCACTCATAAACAACAACAACTCAAGGATTTCATCTCTTTCTCTGCAACAAATGTCTAGGCAGTCTTTCAAAGTCTGCTTCTGTTTCAGGAGAATATTCAAACTCAGGGTGCTTGAGCCTCCTGAAGACGTCAAGATCCTTTTTGACCAATACTCGCAGAATGGAACCATGTCTCTTGATAATCTACGTGGTTTCTTGGTTGAGTTTCAAGGAGAGTACAATGCCACCAGGGATGATGCTCAGGCTATCTTCAATAGTCTGAAGCATCTCAACATCTTCTCAAGAAGGGGCCTCCATCTTGAAGCCTTCTTCCGATATCTTCTTGGAGACCTTAACGGACCTCTCTCTCCATCTAGGGTGGTAATCTTGTTTTCTTTTTTCTGACAGTCAACTAAATCTTATATTTCTTCACCAGCCTTATTTCTTTTTCAGCTTCAGAATCATACTAAACATCTTCCACATACATGACCATCTGTGATATCTCAAAATCATTTAATCCTGATAATCAAATGAAAAGTCTTGACTGTAATAGCTTGAGAAATGTATTTGAATCCAGGTGCATCATGACATGACTCAACCACTGGCTCATTATTTCCTGTACACTGGCCATAACTCCTACTTGACTGGAAATCAACTAAGCAGCGATAGCAGTGTTGAACCTATTATAAAGGCTTTGAGGAGAGGTGTCAGGGTAATTGAACTAGATTTGTGGCCAGGTACCAAGCAAGACGAGGTGGAGGTTCGCCATGGAGGGTATGGGGTTTATTTTCACTTTTTTCAAATTCTGACGTTGTGCTGTAATGTTGCTTATGCTCGCCTGATTTATGATGTTCATTGAAATTGTAAATGGAGAAATATTAGATATTTCTTGTAGTCTAGCTTGTGTTGTGCATGTGAATTAAACACTATTCATTTTTGGAATCATAAATTGTGCATGTGAATCGTAAACTGCTTTCCTTCTCTCTGTATTTTATCCACTAGCTGGGGGTTTACATTTTTGTGCTGGGCTTTGGTTTCTCATGATAAATCAGTAACATTTCATCCATTTTAGAATAACACAATATGGGCTTTTTATCAGAAACAGCTCCAGATTGAATCATATTCTTTATTGTTACTTTTGCAACCTAAAACCTTGGGCATTGGATCATTCTTGCTTCATTTTCTCTTCACAGATATCCTACTCCACCGAGTATTTTTTTTTCAATAAAAATAGAGATGCTGGTGTTGGTTTTAACAAAGCAACAAAGTAGACACAGATTTTGGTCCCCCAACTTTCGTTGAATCTTGGTTAAGATCCTATAGTCTATTTCAGCTCCAAGAGTTTCATAGCCTGACAACATAAATAGTTCCTCAAACAACCGATTTTTTTGTTTTTGTTTTTTCGGTTTGTAGGACACTCACTAATCCAGTGGACCTCCTCAAATGCTTGAATGCCATCAAGGACAACGCTTTTCAGGCATCTGAATATCCAGTTGTGATAACCTTTGAAGACCACCTACCTGCAAATCTTCAGGATCAGGTTGCAGAGGTGAGAGTGAACTTATGTCCTGGATTTTTATGATGAACATGGTTTTGAGTGTACTCTTGTGTGACCAAAATCTGTTTATCTGTAGATGGTCACTAAAACATTTGGAGACATGCTGTACCGTCCCGAGACAGATCAATTACGGGAATTTCCATCACCAGAGTCATTGAAGAAAAAGGTTATGATTTCAACTAAACCACCAAAAGAGTATCTTGAAACTCCAAGCAGTAAGTCTACCAGAAGGTCAAAAATATCATCAAAGAAAGAACAATGGAATGGTGAGACAGCTTCCAAAAGTGATAGCGAAACTTGTGATAAGGTGAATCCGGAATTTACTCATTCTGGTCTAATTTTGAATGCTTCAAGAATTAACCTTTTTTTTTAATTACGTATTCATGTATTTCACTGAGCAGGATGAGGTAGACGAGGGAGAAAGTCTTCAAGAAGAAGATGAGCAGATGACAGTTCCTGAATACAGGCATTTAATTTCCATTAACGCAGGTAAGCCGAAAGGTGCATTACAAAACTGGCTCAGCATAGATGAGAAAAAAGTAAGACGTCTAAGCCTGAGTGAACAAGAACTTGAAAATGCTACGAGAAGACATGGAGCTGACATTATCAGGTAAATAACATCATATTCAAAATAAATTTATAAAAGCAAGTCTTTTATGTGTTTTGGTCTGCAAATGCTCATAAGGGGCCCCAAGAAGAAAATCATTGGCTTTGGCAACCATTTTGGTTCATCAACAAGGGTTTTATGCTTCCTTTATACGCGAAGCTATGTTGTTAAGTCAGAGACAACATTGTAGTCCAGAATTTCTTAACACCTCGGATCTTCCTCTAATTCATGAGACAGGACATGCCTGTCTAAATTAGTTTTAGTACTTGTAACAACCTCCGATGTCATTTACTTCCCCATCATAACTATCAGGTCTAATTATCAAGTCCAATGATTTCTTCATCTAGGTTCACACAGCGTAATTTGTTGAGAGTGTACCCCAAAGGTACACGCATTACTTCTTCTAATTACAATCCTTTTGTTGGGTGGGCGCATGGAGCTCAAATGGTTGCATTTAATATGCAGGTCAGTCTCCTTCAGAAGTCTGAATGAGTACTAAATTAGTAATTGACAGTTATCTAAAGATTGTTCATGTTCATATATTCTGATGCAACATGGCTGTAGACTTATACCTCAGAAAAACAATTAAATATGCCTTCTGCTCTTCTTTTTTTTCTCCAGTAATTTTCTTTCACTATATTGTGGATTTCCTGACTTCTTCTCTTCTTTCCTTGACAGGGCTATGGGAAGCACCTGTGGGTTATGCAAGGGATGTTTAAAGCCAATGGAGGCTGTGGTTATGTAAAAAAACCTGATTTTTTATTGAGTGACGAGGTTTTCGATCCTAGTGTGCGATTACCGGTTAAGAAAATTCTCAAGGTAGGCGGACATAGGTGGGAGCTGTAAATGTTCTAAATTTCCACTTCTCATCTCTTTGATATTGAACAATCTGGATTTCCTTTTTCTTTACAGGTGACAATTTACATGGGGGAAGGTTGGGATTTGGATTTTCGGCGCACGCATTTTGATATGTATTCTCCACCAGACTTCTTTGTAAAAGTAAGACGATTTATGGCTCTCTGTTTATTGCAGGTTTAATCAAAGCAAGTAAAAATATATGCTTTATTGTGAAGAAAAAAATAATCAAAACGTGTGTTTGCAGGAATTTTAAGTCGCAAGTTTTCTGGCTGTTTTACTGACAGCATAGTAAACTTGCGCTAACCTTGGAGACGCCAAATAAGTTCTTTCAACTTTCAAGTGTTTTCTACTAATCTTAATTTGCACAACAGTCACACTGCTCCTTGCCCTGATGCTGCTCTCTATTTCTCTCCGAAATGAGTCTACCTTCATGAATCTGAACAAGGACTAAAATGTTTTGTGGGGACTGATTAATTGATTTGCAGGTTGGAATTGCGGGAGTCCCTGCGGATAAAGCTATGTATAAAACAGAAGCAATTGAAGATGACTGGCAACCAGTGTGGAATGAGAAATTTGAGTTCAAACTTACTGTTCCTGAATTGGCTGTGCTTAGAATTACAGTCCGCGAGTACGACACGTCTGGACAGCATGACTTTGGAGGCCAGACATGTTTACCTATATCAGAGCTGAGAACTGGGATTCGAGCAATTCCATTACATGATCGTAGAGGAGATAAGTACAAGAACGCAAAACTTCTCGTGCAATTTGAACTTAATTGATCATACAGCATGCACCAGTACACCAATCAGATTTTACAATGCTGTTGACATGTATTGTTTACCTATCATTTTATTGCAGATTCTACTGCTATTATGTATTGCAAAGTTTTTACTGGAAAACATTGCAAACTCTGATATTAAGAAAACACATCTGATTTTATGTGAAAGCAAAATCATGAATGTCAGTATGTTTTTGGGTTGGAGGAGGTTGGTAAACTGTAGCATAGATTCATATAAGCAGTCTGATGATCAAAATCTTGAGGTGATAAGCCTAAGCTGGTGTACATATTCAGTTGTAGCCGTGTCGGATTACAGATATTGTTAATAGGGTAAACAAAACCAAAAGCAAAAAGAATTTCCTACCACAATGATTCTGTTGCGCATAAACGAGTCTGAAAAATTCACACCACAACTATCAGTCACCTGATGCATAGTTTTGAGAAATTAAAGCTGCCATATTTTTAAAGGAAATTGAAGATATCTGTGCTGAGTTCATACAGATAATATTCTGATATTCGCGTTCTGAATTTTCTAAAGATTCAAAGAAAATTGGAAGCACATTTGGATTGGTCACGGAAACTAAATAATTAGCTTAAAATCTCTGATTGAGACACAACTACTGAGTTCTGAGCACCTAACGCAGATTCATGACACGATTTATCAACAAATCATAATAGATTATTACTTGTTTATGCTAAATTCAATCCACAGATATATGTGATTAAACAGCTCATCTGTTGATTGAATTAATCTAAAGAATTTTATATTTTGTTTGCTTCTATTTAAATATTTATCTTGAAGCAAACCAAACCACATGCTTTACTATGAAAGCAAGGACTAATGCTAAAATCCCACTTTCACCAGATCATTTAGACTTTCATATTGCTATCAAAAATGGATCAGCCTGTGATTGATCATACGATATGGACTCAGGGAAAGGGAAAAGAACTATGTGAAACTCATATTCTTAGCACATTAGACTTAAGCCCAAACTTAAATTCAAACCCAACCCAAACTAGTCTAGGTACCAAACTTAAATTCAAACTCAACCTAAACTAACCTAGGTATTTAAAGAGCAGGTTACTAAAGAAATTGCTTTTCCTCTTTTCCTCTTTCTCTCTCTTACCATAACTTTCTCTCAAAATACCAAGAATTTCGATTTTAAACTTAAGTTTTGGTTCAAGAAATGTTGAAAAAACAAGTATCTTCCTCTACTGTTATTTTCAATTAAATCATTGATTGTGGAAGGATTAAAGAAGAGTTTAAGGTTTTTATTTTGATTTGATAATGAAATGATTTAAGGGATTGAATTGATGTTTTAGAGTGTTAGTTGGCCTTAAACAAACTGATTTAATGTTTGGAATTATGGGTTGTTGAAGAACAAATTGTGTTAATGTGAAATCTGCATATTTGAAGACTAACAAATCAGGATTCTGGAATCCCGATCGACTAGTTGGCTGAATCGGTTGACTAGTTGTTCTAAATCGACCGACCGATTGGTTTGTGCTGCTGGTTGGTCTAAACCAGCCGAACAATTGGCCTATGATAGTAGTCGATTGGTTGACCTAGCAATAGAGTTTTATCGGGTCTGTTAGGTTCGATCAATTAAGGTTATGTTCAGGATCGATCGGGTGAAACAATTCGACTTTATATTTAAGTTTTGGTCTCTAAGTTTAGAGTTTTTAATATTTTATGATACTTTGCTTCGAGTTGTTTTTTAGTTTTTTCTGTATCCATTATAGGTTGTGCTGACGTTCCTCCTAGAGATCATGTAACACCCCACCCACTAGCAAGATATTGTCCACTTTGAGCCTCCCAGTTCACCCAAATCCAGGGCTTCCACCCAGGTCCCCCTCACGGGTTTGTTCTTGGCAGCCACCCATGGCCCCAAAACGCATCTTACTAGTCAAGGTGAGCATGCACTTATAAGGCCCTGGCTCTGGACGCTCGCTTCCGATGTGGGATCTTACAGATCATCAGTAGTCTCCGGTTCTGCATCCGTTTATCTTTTGCTTTTGTTTTTCGGGTGAATGAGATAATTTTTAATATGCATGCAATATAAATAATATATGTATGTTGATTATACAATGAGTATAACTGATTAATTCGTGAATATTTATATATGTTGCTTTATTATCCGAGTATTTATCTATTCTTGAATTTACACTTGTATTATATTGAATTAAATTCTATTTGATATGATATTCATTTGCTTTGATAATTATATGAATACCTAATATGTCTTGATATAAAACTTGTTAGTAACTTCATACTAACATAGCATAATTAATCAATGTGCACATAGTATTATGTATACCTAGCTAAAGAAAGAGGCATCAGCATGTGGTGACTGATCCTTCCACAGTGGTCACCTTCGGGTGTCATTTGGTCATCTTCAGGTGTCATCTAATCTTTGACATATATTACACTACTTTATGTTAATATGCTTAACATGTATATTTATATCAAGATATATCGACTTACAAACTATTAATATTTAAGATGTATGTTAAATGTTATTACTATTTTTTTAATATTATTTCAGGTTCTTAGTTTCTGTTAGCAGATGGATTTTGTTGAGTGTTTCTGCTTTTTTAGTTTTAGTTGGTATGCCTTACTTGTTCAAGGAGGCTTTCCTTATAGTTTTTTTTTCCGATGTTTTAGACGCTCTACTATTACACTATTTTAATTCAATTCGGATTTTGACAATGTTACAAATATTATGGATTATTTGTTGTGCTTTATCGATGATGAGAATTTTTAAAGTGTTATTTAATTTTATTTGTTATGAAAAATATTGAAACGCTGTGAAATCTTTATATAATTTATTTTATGATATATATGTTCTGAGGCTTAGTATAGATGAAGTGTCTATACTCATATATTGCATGCACCCGGGATATATATGATTAAACAGCTCATCGTACATTAAAAACCCAACTGTTGATTGAATTAATCTAAATAATTTTATAAGATATGGACATAGGGAAAAGGACACCATTTTTATAAACTTCAACACTTGATGCCCATTGTTGATTACATCCTAAACCACACAAAAGGGGTAAGCCTCTCCTCTCTTAAGTTCTTACCTTGCTTATCCTAAAAAGGACTAGAATTCTATTTCTGGTCGCTTAGAATACATTCAGTAATTTTATCAACTATAAATTAACAAGCTGGTAGCCTGGCAGACACCCAAAACTTGCATTTCTTGCTAAATGATTTCAGTTCCTTGCCAGACTTTTTTTTTTGGCAGAAATTTCTTTGACTGTGATGGACCCCACGTGTCTCTTCCATCTTTTAGAAAATTAGAATCCTCCATAAAAATGTGTGAAGACCTAGATATCTTGACCAGTTGTAATAATAAAGGTCACAGCAGAGGTTGATCTATTGAAAATCAGCCACTACTTGCTCCCATGTGATTCAGATCCCACTACCTGTGTGGAATCATTTTGCTTGGAATCTCCACTAAAGCCCCCCCATGTCTCCCAGACCAACTAACTTTTGTTGACTAATTAAAGTCCTGATTGCTTTATAGTGTAACGAGAAAAACCAAGTGAAGTGATAGCAAAAGAAACCTCAAGATTTAAGCCAGAAGAAAAGGAACAAAACAACTACCAGGAAAATGCCTTCCATGTTAGTGATGACTACCTTTAGTAGTTTTGTGTGCACTTGGAGAAGAATAAAACTTCGGAGGGTATTATGTCAACCAGATAGGGAAGTGGAATATCAAAGTTTGAAAGGAACTCGACAAAATTTGCTTGGATTTTCTTTTGGCATGGATGCTTCAATTCAATCTGAAGGAATGGAGAATGTGGTCTTACAGCAACTAGTGCGGACCTCTTCACAGAGAGCCAATGCTCTTTCCAAATTAGCAACTATGTCAATAATATTAGGCCTCTCCTTTCCCTCCAAATTTACAGAATGCATTGCAGTATAGGCCATAAGCTCCACTGCTTCAGTCTGTTGCATCTCCGGTAGCCCCACCCTTTTATCCAGCACATTCTGCAGCATCCCTTTAGCTATCAATGGTGTTGCGTACTCTACAACTCCCATTGGGACCACACCGTCTTCATCATTCTTGAACACAGCCCTCTTTCCTGTCAGAAGTTCTAATAATACCACTCCTAAACCATAAACATCACTTTTTGTTGTTAACACATTCAATACATAATACTCAGGATCAATATATCCTACTGTCCCAGCTGCCCTGGTTGACATGAATTCTTGATCAGATTCTGGCTCCATTAGTGATAATCCAAAATCAGATACTTTAGCTGTCCAATTTGCATCAAGCAGAATATTGGAGGACTTGATGTCTCTATGAATAATAGGTGGCACTGCATAGTTGTGCAGATACTCAATTCCTCTAGCCGCGTCTAATGCAATCTTGATCCTCATTTTCCAAGAATTCAAAATGCTGCTACTCTTTTCAGTATTTTCCTTGCTATGCAAATGATCATGGAGAGACCTGTTGCTCATGTACTCATAGACCAAAAGCCTTTCATCATTTTCTTCACAGAAACCTATAAGCCCCAGTAGATGCTTATGGTGAAGCCGAGATAAAAGTGCTAGTTCGGAATCAAATGCAATTTCTTTCTCCTGGAGTTTCCTCATCTTCATACCAGTTTCTCCTCTTTTAATGGCCACTTCACGACCATCAGGAAGCTTGCCTTTGTAAACAGTGCCAAAGCTCCCGGAACCAATCTTGTTTTCCAATGAGAAATTGTTAGTAGCAGTAAGAAGCTCTGATAGGGAAAAACTCTGTGTCTTTTCTGTACGCCTGGAAGATGACCCGTTTCTCTGCTGTCCTAACCTTCGTGAGCCATAACTCCTAATGGAAAATAATCTTAAAGGTGGGGCAGTAGAATCGCTGTTCACTGAAGCACCAATATTCAAGTTTACATCAGTAGTTGACGGTTGGACAGTATTGCTATATCTTTTATGTAAAAATATGCTTAAGAAATAAACAATAGTGCCAATCCCTGCTAAAGCACCAACAGAACCGACGATCAGAAAAACCAAAGAAATCTTGTTTCTTGACTTCACTTGAAGGACTGGTTGCAGTTCTTCGGATGGAGGTGGTGTTATCGGTGGCAATGGCAATGCAAGTGGGCGTTCAATCTGGCATGATTTGCAGATACTCCCAGAGCCACCGCATAAAGTCTCAGAATTTGGATACATACCACAAGTGCTGCATGAAGACTGAACACAGGAACCTGGAATTATTGTTCCTAATGGAAGATCATCTCCATGACTAAGAGCATTAGACCATCCCATTCCCCAACAAATCATCGATAAATTCCTTGTTGTAAGCCCACATATGAAATTCAAACCAGCAACAATCAAATCTAGTGAATCATTTTCTGATATGTAACTATCCAGTTGAAATTTATTAGCTTCTCCCCAGCATTTTACTAATCCATTTTTTTGCTCAATAGAACAAGTAAAATTTGCTCCTAGTGCAAGTGCTGAAAATTCAAAAGTTGAATTAAAAGGAGCATCCAATTGTCCTGAACCATTGCTCCCTTTACAGACCAAAACTCCACTCGTAGCCAATCCACAAGCATGAGACTCTCCAGCAACCAAGTTTAACATAGTCAAATTGCCAAACTGTCTCTCAATCTCAGTTCCCACATCACTATTACCCCAACAATGAACTCTACTATTATTCATCAAAATCCCACAGGTAAAGCCACTACCAGATGTGATTGTACTAAATTTTAAAGCCACCCCAGGTGATGGAAAAGAAGACTTACCTCTCCCAACTCCTCTCCAGCACTTAACCATGCCAGAGTTGACCTCTCTAGCACAAACCTGAACATCTCCAACTGTTAGATCAGTCAATCTGACAGTGTTGCTGTAGTATATGCGCTTTGGTTGCAAGCTTGAAAAATGAGATATAGCAGCGGTCTCCCAACATAGAATAGCCAGGCCTCCAGACCTGAGGCCACACAAGAAGTTCAGGCCTCCAGAAATAGCTTCAAAAGAAATATTCGGTTGCAAGGAAATGGCTTGACCATTTTGGTAGCACTGAACTCGTTGGGTTGGTTCCCCAGCGATGATACCACAGGCAGTAGGAGTACTATACGTGATGGCAATGGTGGAGGCAGTGCCAAGACTTTTGACCACAACAACATGGAGCAATGAGGGGGTGATAGCCACGAAAAGGATTGTGGGGAGATAGGAAAGCTTGACTGTCATTTGAAAGCTGGAGGTTGAATAAGAGTAGAGGCCCCTGGTTTTTCCTCTTCATTGGGAGAGAGAGACACAGAAAAAGAAAGAAACCTGAGAGCACGATATGGGAATAATACGAGAGTGGCATGTGGTCCCTTAAAATTGGTATACTTGATGGTATTGTTGGAAGGTATTCTAATGGTCGTTTCTTAAAAAGCTTTACACGTTCTCTTCTTATATGCATAGAAGGGTGGTGGCTGGCTAGCCAGCCTGTATGTCTTCCTCCTCTCAGTATACATAAAACCGACCCAAGATGAAAATGAACTCCTGGCATAAATCTTGAAAAAGCTAAAAGCAGGACTAGTTTGAACCAGAAATCTCTTAAAATAGCCATCATTTACTTGGGTTTGAAAGGCAACATGTATGCCAAATGTGTCGAACAATTCTTCCATGTACAGTATTCAGTTTCTTGAAACAATTGTGTACTTCCTTGCTCATTGCAGATTTTAGCTGATATTGGCTCGCATGTGCATGAACTAGCCAGGTGGTCAAGTGCCTGTCAGGTCACCGGATTTCTAAGCCTTTTATCTTTAGAATTTGCTGTGAGCTTGGCAGGATTCTTGTAAGTGTTTCTTGAAACAATTGAGTGCTTCCTTGCAAATTGTAAATTTTAACTGAGATTGTATCGAAGCATTAGTGTCTCCCAATTCCATTGAGAAGGGTACCAGCAAGGTGAAGAGCTGCTAGGCAGCCCATGAATTACATCTCTAATGGCATTGTTTTTTTTTAAGAGAAATCGAATTTGAACCTCTCATTTGTAATTAAAAAAGAAGAAACGTTGTGAGGTTAAAGGAAACTTCTCAAATTTTTATTTTTAGATTTTGCTGTGATCTTGTCGGGATAATCCTAAGCATTCCTTTGTGACTTTGAAATAGAAAAACGAGAGTAAATTTTACGACAACGTGAGTCCCACTTAAATGAAAAACAAGTTAGAATGACCACAACATTGTTAAGAGGGAAGCAGTTTTAATTATTGGATGATTTGTTTTTTTTTTAAAAAAAAAAAAAAAAAGAGAGCCTCTTGACATCCAATCTCGGCTTTTACATAGCGGCAAACTTTTTCAAAGTTACTACACAAAATTAATCAAAATCTGAGTACTTTAGTAAATTGAAATAATTTTATGAAATAAACCTTACTCGGTACATAGTCCAATTAGAAGGATAAAAAATTAAAAAATTAAAAAATATTATTTTAATAAAAAAAAGTTTTTTTAAAAAAGTTAGTTGATTAATAGTTGAGAATGAATTTAAATTTAATTATTATCAAATAAAAAAAATATTATTTTGATATATTTTTAAATAAAAAATAATTATTTTAATAAAACAAGTATAATATTATTTTATTAAAAAATAAATTCGTGTGGGGGGGGGGGGTAACATTAATGAAGGCAGCGTAGATGTTCCTCATTTGTCCATTTAATTTTTTTTTATTCAAAGATCGATCACTATAGACAATCTCTATTTATATGCTCGTTAATAAATTAATATCCAAATTTCAAAATCTTACCACTTGGCTCAATTGATCTTAGTTAAATCAGATACTACGAGATTTAATTAAATAATACAATAGGTAAGTTAATGGATTGGAGAAAATAATAATTAAACTATAGGTTTAGCATATTTTATTTAAAGTGTTTTGATTGAAAGTAACGAGAAGATAATAAAATAATAGAAAATAGTGTGAGAGTATGGTAGCAGTTACTTTTTAAAGTGTTTTTTATTTGAAAATATATTAAAATAATATTTTTTTTATTTTTTAAAAAATATTTTTAATAAAATCACATCAAAACGATTCAAAAATATATATAAAAAATAATTTTAAAAAATACAATTGTTTTAGAGATATTATTTGGAATGTAATTTCAAACGAACTCTAGAAATAAAATAATTAAAAGGTTAAAATATTTTCATTATATAAGGAGGGATGAGAGTTTTTTTAACGACCTATGTGTAACATATGTAATGTAATGTTAGTGGGTATAACAAATAGACATTAAGATGTGGAAATTATTATCTTTAAAATATTAATAATATATTCATAGGTATTCATAATATGCTCATGGAGAATCTTATACGCTTCTTTACTTCATGAAGTGAGACTGAAATTGGATATTGAAGTGTTTGGTAATGTAGTAGTGGTGATTTTTTAAAGTATTTTTTTTTAGAATACATTAAAATAATATTTTTATTTTATTTTTTAAATATTATTTCTGACATCATCATATTAAAATATTCAAAAAAAAAAACTAATGTTAAGAAAAATAAAATTTAATTTTTTGAGAAATGTCATTTTAAGCGCATTTTAGCATTGTAACTTATTGATGACACTTCATATATGCATATATGATATTTTATAAGAAGTTATTCTATTATTCTATTTTCATATAAGGATCCAAAACTCACCTCTTCGAAAAGAATTTATGCTAGTGCTATATTAAATGAATGTTTAAAATTTTGGTAGCTTTTGCTTTTGAATGTTTTTTTAGAAGTATGTTTTACTTTAAAAAAATATCCAGTTATTTTTTTAGTTTTTTTAATGATAAAAAGTATTTTTAAAAATCACTTTACATTATAATATCAAACACACATTAAGGTCATGTTTGTTTGTTATAAAGTATTTTTAAAAAAATATATATATTTTTCAGTTTGACCATGTTATGAAAAATAACTTATTAATATTTTATTTTTCAAGTTTATTAAAAAACATGAGAATCAGATCTAACATATAAAAAATTAAAGGATGATGAAATTAAAAAAAAAATTCAATTTCATAAATTATTTCAAATAAAACAAATAGCAATTAAATGAATAGATATCAAATCTAACAGATAAAAGCATAGTTTTGAAACCTGGCCCGGCGGTCGACCCGAGGCTGGAACCGGGTCGGATTGAAGAAAAAATAGGAAAAGGAAAAACCTGGTGTGACCGGGCTGACCCGGTCAAAAACCCGGTTGCAATCCGTTGACTTTTGTTTTTTTACTAAAACGACGTCGTTTTAATTTGAAAAAAAAAAAAAAAATTGACACAGGCGACATGGTGACCCGGTCAAAACTCGAAACCCGGGCCTTGGACCGGGCCGGGTCTAAAAACTATGGATAAAATAATTGAAAGAGTATGAAATCGAGAAAAAAAATATTATTTTATAAATTATTTTAAATAAAATAAATAACAATAAAAAATAGATACAAATTTAATAGATAAAAATTTTCAATTAAGAAAAATATAAATTAAAATTAAAATAATAAGGATCAAAGTTGATATAAAGTCAAATTAAATCAAATTCTAAATAATAAAATTAAAAATAAATATTCAAAATAAAATATATAACAATAAAAAAATTACAATTAGATTTGATATAATTAATAAATAACAAAATATTTTTAAATTTTTTATAACTCTCTAAACAAATATTTTCCGCTTAAAAAAAAACTTTCTTGAAATCAAACTTTTTTTAACCGAAAAATACTTTCGATTAACCAATTTTTCTAATAATAATAATACACCCAAAAAAAAAAAACAAAAGAAGAAAAGAGCAGTGTATAAATAAGATACCTCTCTCTTTAAAGTAAAAGCAATTTTAACAAAATGACAGTAGTATCCCCACGAAACACCGACCTCTTTTCCTCTCGGGCACTTGAGCTTAGAAAAGGAAATGGTGTCCCATCAAGATCCAAAGCGTGGCATCTTATCGTCACCCAAAGCCATGGCTTCTACTTCCATGGCTTATGTGAATTATTGCCTCTCCCCCAACTGTGGAAGAGGACGACGACAACCCTCCCCCCGTATCACATCATAATATTTGAAGCAATATATTCTGATTGACACGTCAAGATTGGATCACACTACCTACTAGATTCCGGAAAAAGGATCAAATTGATAAAAATAATAATAAAAAAAAAAAAACAAGAATAAACGGCCAGCTGCACAGGTAAATTTTACAACTAAATTATTTTTTACATTAATGTAGGCTAAGGCTATTAAAACTTCGTCAAGGATAAGCATTCATTGCGACTTTGCAATGCCCCACACGGCAACGAAACGCATTTTACTTTGTCAATGTTTTGCCGCTCCTTTTATATATAATAATGTATACTTATTATTTACTCGCACTATACTACAAGTACAAGTTGACTAGCATTAAAACTATTTTAGATATAAAAAAATTAAATTATATAGGAATTGATTTAATATGATATAGTTAATTTGATAAGTAAAAAAACAAAAAAAATACGTAAAATTTAAGATGATATATATTTTTTTAAAAAAAATATTGAGACGATAACATATTGGATCAACTCAGGTTAACATGAAAAATCTACAACTTGGATTATGAGAATGTGACAATCTTATAAAAAGCAAATTAAAAAATATTTTGAAACTCAATTCTCAATTAATCCAATATTAAAATGAAATTTAAAAAAGAAGCCAATTAAGAAAGAACAAAAAAATGACCCGAGCAGCCTAGTTTAACATGTCAAACTTGAGTTGTAAGATTGGAATAACTCAATAGAAAAACAAAATAAAATCTAATTTTTAATTAATTTAATGTTGAAAGAAAAAAATAAAAAAAAAATTAATTACAAAAAAAATTTAAAAAACTCGAGTCAACTAAATTAACACACGTAAACTACAAACCAAAAAAAGGAAAAGTAAAGAAAGAAAAGTATTGTTCCACTTTATGTAAACAGAAAGTGATTTTCCTCATCAATCAGTTTCTGTTAAATAAGAATTTCCAACTTTTTGAATTGGCCTAACGTGGAAAATGGAAATCCACTTGGACTCGTGTGAAACAAGCTAGACGACAATATCCCCAGTTAGCTTTGGTCTGGGCTTAAAAAGGAGAAGGCGGCAAATCTAGGAACGAGCAATTAGTGGAAAAGGAGGCAAGAAAAAAGATGCTACTCCCACTACTACTACTAGGACTAGGCCCTAGCTAGTATTCCAAGCTAAGTAAGCTAAACCCACTTTACAGAGAAAGCGAGGGCTAATTACTTTCTGCTTCCTCTTTTTTCTCACTGCTTCAAACAATAAATTTGGTCCCTGCATTCCACGCGCCACTCCTGCCAATCTGAGAGATGCAGGGGGTTGATAAATAAACATTTAGGGTACTGGAATGGTAATCAAGGGCAAGTTTCCTAGGGATTAAGATTTAAATCTACATCATGCAATTCGTACAAACCTTGATCATTATTAATGTCGCACTCATCATCATGATAAAATTATAAAAAAAAATCCTCATTTAGTTTATAATAACTAAAAATCTTAATTGATATTTAGAAAATTTTAGATAATAGATTGGTTATAGTAAAGGGACAAATATATCACCCTAACAAATCTTATTTATGTTTTAAATTTATAACAATATATTTATTAAATCTTTTGTAATCGTCTACCTAAACTAACATGGGTTGTCATAAAAATAATTTGGGATCATCGCTTGGTCTCAGGCCCAAAGCTCACTTCTTAGATTGTGAGCATTTGACCCGTGAGGAAGGTGAATATTGAACTCGGCTTCTGAGTCTATTTCTTTATATATTTCAAATTAAAACCTGAAATTATAACTCACTTTTAATAGATTTTTTGGGGTCACGTTGACCTAATCCAAATCAACTCACGATGTGTTACAAAAGAAATAAACAATTATAAGCATGAATACACAAACACGAAATCAAAAACTCTTTTTTTTATGAAAACTTCCCTACCATTTTTTTGAAAGAATAAAAAACAAATAGAAAGAATATATTCACAAAAATTAGCAGCTTATGAATCTAACCATATATGTCAAAAAATTATTCACACATGACAATTAATTTGTAATTCCTCATATGTAACAATCATTCAACATGTGTACACTAACCCACTCATAAAACACATGCTTGAATAAAAAGAAAAACTAAGCAATTCTCAACAAATTATCATGAACATATACATTAATATTAATCGAGGGATATACCAATCATCAAACTCACATCAAAGTATTCATAGGAACAAACCATTCACAATCACATTAAATTAACATATTAGGTTTTGAAATTAACCAATCACAATCACTTTTGTATTATTTTAATTGCTCATATCGTATTATATCCAATTCTTATTCTTTTAACTCAGCTTTTTCTAGCATTCTTGAAGAAAGTATCTCCACTTCGAGGGAGTAAAACTACCTCTATTCTGTAAATTAAAGAGTAAGGAGTTACTCCTCTTGATGTTCTTATAGAAGTTTGATATCCATTTAATGCATATGGAAGCATTCCATGTCAGTCTTTGTATGTGATAATCGTCTTCTACATAATCTTCTTTATATTCTTGTTTCTTGCCCCTTCATTTTAAGACGATAAGGCAAAATATTAAGATGCTTGATTTTCCACTTTTGACATAAATCTTGAATCGTCTTTTCATTAAAGTTCTGAGCGTTATCAATGACTATTACTCTTAGCAATCCATATCGGCAAACAATGTCTTTTTCAATGAATATTCGAACAACCTTCTAGGTAACATGGGTATAAGATGTTGCTTTAATCTACTTTGTAAAGTGATCAATCACCACCAAAATAAATCGATGACCATTACTTGCTTTCATATTTATTAGGCCAATCACATCCATTCTCCACATCATGAATGACTAGGGTGATGACATGTTATGAAGAGGAACTTGTGGTGCATTCAATTTATCAGCAAAAATATAACATTGGTGACATCTTCTCATATATTTAATACAATCCTTTTCTGTTATGGTTTAGAAGTACCCACTTCTCTGTATTCTTCATGCCATCATGTGTCTGTTGGCATGGATAGCACAAATTTCTTCATACACTTCCTTCATAGTTGTTTTGGTTTCTTCTTTATTTAAACATATGAGTTGAGTCTCATCAAAACATCTCTTGTAAAACACTTTTTCATCCATAAAAATAGTTTATAACCAGCCTTCTTAGTGTATTCTTATCTACTTTGTTTTCAACAAATGGATATTCTTTGGTTTTGATGAATTACCTGATATCATGGAATCATGGCTTTTCATATTTTCCTCTTCGACTAAAAAACAATAAGCATGAATATTTTTTTATTTTGATGCATATAGGCTATACTTTTTCATTACAGTTGATTTGGATATCAATTTCAAGGTAGCTAGTGCATCTGTAAACTGATTCTTAACTCTACTTATGTAAGTAAACTCAATTTTTTTTTCAAATTGATTTGCTAAATTGAGAAGGTATTTTTCCAAATTGATTTGCTAAATTTTACTATAATAGATCTTCATGTGAGTTCTTGGGCATTCAATTCCAGTATACTCAGTGAGTTTTGGCATCTTGAATTTCTTCGGGGATGCAACATTTAGTACTGAACACATGTTAGATGTTTTTACATAATCATACTAATTTAAGCCCTCAATAACTTTTAAACACTTTTCAATTGCCATTAACTTACCAGTCTCTAATTCTTCAATAAATTCTTCCTCATCACTTTTTCTTCAACATTCTCTAGGGTTGGCATTGTCTTTGTCTATGATAGCACCAAAACTGGATTTGAAACCTTTGGAAATTGAGCCTCATATGTTAAACCATGGGACCTATGATTAAAGGCTTCATCATTAACTATGACTTCTTGTCATATGCTAATCCATTGCATCTATTGGATTAACCTCATATTTACTTTCATTTTTAGGAATATATTTTCCGCTTCCAAACTAATCAAACCGACTACAGAAGGAAATAATATCAACCAAAAGACACCTAGACACAATAACCTGATTTTGTTTAAACCATTACTTGGGTCTTATATTTTCTAGTTAACAATATTTTCCCAAGTTTTCCAAAGTCATCCCTTAACACCAATATTTTCTCCAATTTTAAATATGTATTTAGCATTTACAAGTTTTGTAAGCTATCGTGTAATCTCATAATGCTAGTTATGAGAATAAATTGTATATATAGATTTGGGTATATTTAATAGTTGTTGATATTCTTTAATGGTTGACACCATATCCACTTCTCTAAAAGAAAAAAAAACCAATAAGAAGGGTCTCAAAAGTGTACGAGAGCTTTTATAGCTATTTTTTAAAAAGGTATATTCAATATCATAGCCTAATTTCCATATCTCTCAATGAAAGTATGTCGATCTTGATTACTCAATTTTTTCAAAAACTGAAGGAGTCTATCAATTCCATTGACAAAACAAGTTATATTCTTCAAATCAGAGAACTTGGTATCAAGTTTTTAGCTCAGACAATCCCTTTTTATTTCATGCAAGGTTTCAGACTCTTGTTGAAATTATTGTGGGGTATATGTTATCATCTTGTCATCCATTTCCTCTTAAAAATTTCATAATTTTGAGTTAAGATTTTATTTTTACAAGGTTTGTCCATTGTGATATTACAAGGTGACAACCTACGAAAAGATTCTAACCATTACATGCATGAGTAAGTTTACTATCTAATTGGTCTCAAAATGATCTCTTGCTACTCGGTTAACAGGCCTTGATAGGATTAACTGAGGCCTATAATACAAAAAAGAATTGATCAGGGCAAAGCCATTAGTTTACTAATCTCGACAAAGTAGACTCTCCATGAGAGTCTGGTTATTTCACGAGTGTTGTCCAGGTTAATGATCATCGGAACACTACTAATTCTCTAATCTTAGCCTTAAGCAATGTGTGCAAAATAAAAGTGTTGTGTAGTATGTGCACAAGCATAAGTCCATATCCACTACAAATTAATTAAAATAAGATAAAATAAAAACATGCATGCATGCATACAAAGAACAAGGGAATATAAAAAAAACCTAAGGCAAAATTTTAAGCATAAAAGAATAAACAAATAAAATTAGGCAAGATACATGCACCAACAAATTAAACACGTGAAGCTTAACTCTAATAGTCAAGATCATCCCTAGTGGAGTCATCATTCTATCGCACCCGACATCACAATAAAATTATAAAAAATTAGAAAAGGAGTCGTCACTTAGTTTATGGCAACTAAAAACCTTAACTGGTTTTCAAAGATTCTTAGATAAGAAATTGGTTATACTAAATGGAAAAACACATCAGCTTAAAATATTTTAGCCAAAGTAAAATACTTTTATGTTTTAAAATTGTGATAGTATATTTTATTGAACATTTCTTAATTGTCTACCTAAACTCAGATGGGCTGTCACAAAAATGATTTAGGACTAGGGCTTAGTTTGAAGGTCCAAACCTCACTTCTTGGATCATGAGCATTGGACCCATAAAGATGATGAATATTAAACTAGACTTTTGAGTGCGTTTCCTTTTATATCTAAAATTAGATTCTAAGGTCATCACTCACGCTTAATAGATTTTTTGAGGTTATATTGACCCACTCCAAATCAATTCTCTATATGTTATAAAACAAAATGTTCTGAAACTTAAAAACAATTCTAGCATGCATTATCACCAAAATAAATAAAAACATAAATAATAACAATAATAATAATAATAATAATAATAATAGGACATAAAAAAATACAAGGACAAGCTACATATTTCTTTGTTTTTTATTTTAATTTTTAAAAAATATTATCACCTTAAAGGTGATTCCAATGGTAGGATAATGGGTCACTATTTGATAGGAAAAGTAAGTTGAAAAGATATTGTCAAGGCATCCATCAACTCACGAATTCAGATTCACTTTCTAGAAAAAAATCATTTTTATTCTTTTTTTTTAAATTAAGGATTAGAAATAAACAGTTACATGCACAAACACACAAACACGAAATCAAAAACTCTTTTTTTACAAAAGCTTTCCTATCATTTTTTTTTTGAAGAATCAAACACAAATAAAAAGAACATATTCATAAAAAAATTGGCAGTTCATGAATCTAACCATATATGTCAAAACATTATCAAAACATTACAATTAATTTGTGATTCCCTCATGTGTAACACTAATCCACTCATAAAGCACATGCTTGAACAAGCCCATTTTAAAAGAAAATGAGGTTAAAATTAGATTATGAGAATCAGCACGTATAATATGGTTTATTTTTAAGTAAATCAGAGAGATAAATTTAACCTTGATACGTCCGAATTAATTCGAGCATTACTTTAGTCATTGATTTTGCTTTCTGGCATGGCACATGTCCTGTAAATATAAGCACAATAAAGCTAAAGTGGATTAGGACCACAAAGGAACTTACG
This sequence comes from Populus x sibirica, assembly GCA_019202695.1. Classification (NCBI taxonomy): domain Eukaryota; kingdom Viridiplantae; phylum Streptophyta; class Magnoliopsida; order Malpighiales; family Salicaceae; genus Populus; species Populus x sibirica. The sequence goes on from JAGMVL010000373.1 coordinate 161,842, forward strand.
CCTGTAAGAGGGGAGCATGTGTGGGAATAGAGCATATTATATGAGTTGACTCGTTTGCTTAAATAAAAAAGAGGTGCTTCACCTACCGTTTGCCAACCTGAGAAGAAAAAAGGAAGGGAAGAAAGAAAAAAATGTGAATTTTCTGGTACAAGTCAAATTTCATGGGGTTTAATTTTCATTTATCATTGCGTGAGAGTGAATTTTGTTTCACTATCATGGAGTTTAGTGACACATTGAGTTTATTAAAATTTGATTTTTTTTTTTTTGCTTTAAGTTAATTTTTTAGTGTTTTTGAATTGTTTTGATGTGTTAAATATTAAAAATTAATTTTAAAAAATAAAAAAATATATTATTTTAATATATATTTAAACAAAAAATATTTTAAAAAACAATTTATATCACAACACTCACTTAAGTTACTCCAATTCATTTATATTTTGATATTGCAAACTTTAAAAGAAACCATGTGAATTGTGATCCAAAATGTGAAAATAATAGCATTTTTTTCCAAAAAAAAGAAGAAAAAAAGAATAATAGCTTCCTATATAAATATCTGAAGTCGTGCCCATTTTCTAACATATGGAAATAAGTATTTTTGTTTTGAATGTTTTTACGAGTGTATTTAAAAATATGGTAGGTGTTATTTTTCAAAGTGTTTTTTATTTAAAAATATATTAAAATAATATTTTTTATTTTTAAAAAATTAATTTATATTAATAACTTAAAAATATAAAAAAAGTTGAAAATTAAATTTTAACCGACCTCACAGAGGGCTACATGGAAAAGAAGAACACAAATACAAATGTACAAGATAATTAAATGAAAAGTATTCTTATTTGGTAGAAAACAAGGAAACGGGGCCCAGAGACAAAACAAAAGCAAGGTGACAAGAAGACTTCCAAACAGGCTCACAAGGGGCGTAAGATACATGGAGTCCTTGGAAATCCAAAAACTGCAGGTCCATTTTTATCTTATTCCATGAATATTTTCTTCTTGAATGTCGACAAATTAACCAAAAACACAACCATGTCAAATCAATTTCCTTTTTTCCACATCCTCTCTCCTCTTCGTTTCTTTTAAAGAATAGAAAAATATATATTGAGTGACGTGGTTGCACAGCAAAAGGACCTGAATTTACTATATTTATTGTGATCACCAAGTTGAAAAGCAGAGAGATGATGGATGGTGGTTCTGATTCCGTATTGGCAATAATTGAACGGTGTTTTTAAAATTTTTAAAAATAAATTTACACCACAATCATAAATACAGCTTTAATCTTCAACGTCATTCATGTAAATTTTCTAGTACCAAATTGTGCACGTAGCTCTAGAAAAGAGATAGATAAAGAAAAAAAAAAGTATTCTAAAAGGCTATACCTTGAAGATATTATAAAATACAAAGTATGGTTGTCCAATGAACGATAATAAAAAAAGCAATAAATTGACTAACAACATGAACATCATATATAATATCTGAACGAGTAATAGTGAGATATACCAAACTCCCAATAATAGTATGGTATAAAGTAGGATCTAACAAATGTAAACTATCGAGAAAAGAATAATTTGTGTTAACCTCAATAGGAGTATCTATAGTCTTATTATCAATAAGTCTAGCCAACTCAAGAATATTCGCAACATATTTCAACTGAAAAAAAAGATAACCTCTAGGTGAGTAGGCTACCTCAATACTCAAGAAATATTGTAGATAACCCAAACCCTTTATTTCAAACTATATAGTTAACTTTGTCTTCAACAATAAAATACTATCAATGACATCACTGGTAATGATCATGTCATCAATATATAAAAACAGAATGATACGACCTGTATTAGTGTATTTAACAAAAAGAAAAGAATTATAACTACTAGAAACAAATCCAAGAGAAGATATTATTACAAAAAATTTCTCAAACCAAGTACGAGGTGCTTATTTGAGATCATATAACGCTTTCTTGAACTTGCAAACATACCTAGAGTCATGTGAAACACCAAGATGGGGTGTCATATAAAATTCTTCTTGAAGATCTCCATTCAAGAAGGCATTTTTAACATCAACTTAAGAGATATGTCACAGAAGAATCGAAGCTACTACAATAAGAGTATGAATAATATTTATTTTTGCAACAAGAGCAAATGTCTCATCATAATTCATACCATACTATTTAGAGTATCCTTTTGCAATCAACCTAACTTTGTATCACTTAATAGATTTATCAGAATTAGTTTGATCTTATACACTCAACAACAACCAACAACACTCTTACTAGGAGGTAGAGGAACCAAATCTCAAGAATCTATATGTCTTATACAAAACAGAAAGTTTCTCATTCATAGCTTGCTGCTAAAGAGGATCAAGAATTGTCTTTTTAGAGGAAGAAGACTCTAAGAGACAGTGAATAAAAACTAAAAAGGAAGTAAAAGATGAAGAATAGACAAGAATAGACAAGATCTGGTAACTTTGTGGACTTACAAATGCATATGGATTGATGTAGAGGTGAATCCACTATCTCGAAAAGAGCTTAAGGGACTATAGAAAAAAATGGAGCTTCGAGCGTACTAGGAGAGTAAAGTGTCAATACATGCAGAATAATTAGTACGAATTGGTCAAACATGAGAAGAGGTATTTGAAGTACTAAGAGCCTGAGATGATAAATTATCAGAATCCTTAGAAAAAAGATCTATACGAATAAGATTAGATCTAGTCAAGCTATGAGTAGTGGATGAAATAGAAAAGAAATGTATATGCTTGAGAAAGACAACATGACGAGACACATACAGTTTCTAAGTTATTGGGTCAAAATAACGATACCTCTTTTTACCTTTATCGTAACCAAAAAAGACACAAATAACATATCGAAAAGACAATTTACGGTGTTTTACATGAGGATGAAGAATAAAACAAGTACAACTAAAAACTCTAAAGAGGGAATAATCGAAGGCATACCCATACAACTTTTTGAAAGAAGAAAAATAACATTTGCAGATGATCTCAAACCTCATTTGTTATCTCATACTTCACCAACTGTGTACCTATAAAATGCTCAATAGAATTGTTAATCCAAGTAATAATATTTGCATTGTTTGCTTCCCAGACATCTATTAAAGCAGTATAACCCTCATCAGTATTCCTAGGTTTCATAAGAGTTCCACTAACATATCCCCACATCTTTTTACCCTTAAAAAAATTTCTCATCACATAACTCAAATACGAATAATTCTTTCCATCCAACCTCACGCTCACAGAATGAAGCGGATCATCTATTTCAGTAGTCATAGTTAACAAACAAAGAAAACCAAAACGTAAAATAAAGGAAAATGAAAAACCAAATTGCAGAAACTGAACAAATATCTTCTTGAAGTTGGATCTGTGAAAGTTGTGTTTGAGATTAAGTTTCGTTCCATGAAACCATACTTTAATACCATGTTAAACAATCCAAATAAATGAAGAGAAATATAAAAATAAAAGAGGAGGAGGCTAAGGTTTCATTGACACTGCATAATGAAATCACAAATAGATTTAACCTAAATACAAAGAGATTATATATAGACTAAAATGAGAAGAAATAAAAATATTATTCTACCCTTAATAAATAAAACAGAATAACCCTATATTTCTTAACAATACATAGATGTCATACCTGATTATGTAATGTGCAAAACAAGAGTTGATTATCATCAACTCTTACTATATGCACCCTCTTATCAATTCCATTGAATTTTACATTCGAAGTAGCTAGTAAGTGTTTTCAAGAAAGAAAAAGAAAAAGACAGAGGAGGTGTCTTTCTTTCTGGGGTTAAATTGAATTGGAACATGTTGGTGCCTGCAAAATATCACTACAAATGGTTATGACAACTGGTTTGAGGAGATGTAAAAGGAGATTGGTTTCTTCTATTTTCAATAATAAGGAGTTCTTAACTGCTTGTAAAGGCAACAAGGTTAATTATTAGTAAAATGTTAATATTATTATATTGAAAATAATATTGAAAATAATTATTACTATTTTCATTAATATTGGTATTATTTTTTAAAAATTAGATTTATCACTAATATATGTGATTTATATTTATGTTCTTTTCTTTTATATTTATATTTTATAGGAATTTGAATAAAACAATAGATATTTTAGATCTCATTAGCTTTGATGACATTTACTTATTAAATGATTGGATTTGTGAAAAACCTAACATTCTCGACGAAGAGGATTTATGATAGGAGATTATTAACTCGGTGGAAATTATTGTCTATTGGAATGTTTATTTGATAACTTTTTCTATATATGTACCACCACAAGATTAATATTATTATTTCTACATTAATGATAAAGATGATGTTTGATTTATATTTTTTTTGTATTGAAATCTTTTATTTTATTAATATTTTGGTTTTTTATTTGCGTTGAATTGCTTTAAGTTAAAGTTATTTTTAGTTTTAATCCTTGGCTATTTAAAAATGTTTTAAATCTCAAGATTATATTTATATGCTTGATATTGTGTTTATATTACATGATTTAAAATTAATTTATCATTATATTTGAATTGAAATGATGTATATTAAATTTATATACACACACACACTAATGAGAACCGAATATTAAAATACTCCGAAACTAAAATTGCAACATAGAACGAAATTAATAACTTTAGTGCCATCTTCAACATTATTGCTCCTGTTATTATATGACACACTGCTTCCAGTTTAGCAAATTAAACATTAAGATCTTATTTGTTTGCTGGAAAGTAGTTTTCTTTTGAAAAGTGAATTCCAGGAAAGTGAATTATTTTCTGATGTTTGGTAGTGTAATGAAAAATAAGTTGGAAAACACTTTCCAGTTTTTGATTATGTTATGGAAAATAAACTGGAAAATAACTTATTAATGTTTTATTTTTTTCAAGTTTATTAAAATAATGAGGAATAAATCTTACAAAATAAAAAGTTGAATGAGAATGAAATTGAAAAAAAATATAATTTCATAAATTATCTCAAATAAAATAAATAATAATCAAAATAATAAAACTCAAATCTAAAAAATAAAAAAATGAAATATGAAGAAATTAAAATAATAATAATTAATATTTCATAAATTATTTCAAATAAAATAAGTAACAATCAAAAGAATGAGGACCAAATATGATAGATAAAAACGTTCAATTAAAAAATGATAAGGGAAAAGCAAATAACAATTATAAAAATGAGGACCAAAGTTATTATAAAAATTAAATTCTAAGAAATGAAATTGAAAAAAAAATATTCAAAACAAAATATATATAGCAATCAAAAGTTTGAGAACCAAATTTGATATAATCAGTAAATAATATGACATTTCTAAATTTTTTATAACTTTCAAAAAGTGTTTTCCGCTCAAAATAAAAAGAAAACACTTTCCTGAAAACCAAATCAATTTTTTCTTTAACTGAAAAGTATTTTTCATTAACTGGAAAGTATTTTCTGTTGATCAAATTTTCTAATAACAAACAAATATAATAAAATTTGAAAAATAATTTCTCAAAAAAAAAAAACGCTCCTGAAAAGAATTTTTAAAATCTTGGATTGGTGGAGGCCACTTCGAATACAGACAAGGCTAACGCTATAAATGAACGGAACAACGCCGAACTTTGATGTATTCAAGTTTGGCTTGCGTCATATCATAATTTTAATAAAACTCAAATATGGTTTGTGTTCATGTCGACTCTAAAATACGAGGCTCGAGCTCGACTCTTCTAAATATTGCTAGGAATGGGCTCGGCTCGAGCTTGTCTTGAATTAATGGTGTTTAAATTACTTAATAAGCACAGATGAGATAAGTTTAAACTGTAACATGTAAAAATTTAATATAATTGTCATCATAAAAAGTTTTATAAACATAATGTATTTCATGAGTTTTTGAACAAAATATATTTACATTACTTTTTAAAAATAAATATTTTAAAAAACATTTAAATTACAAGATATTTAATATAAATATCTCATAAACATCTAAGTTACAATAAGATATTTAATATAAATATCTTATAAATATCTTAGATGTTTATAGAAATATAAATAATGTATAAAATACCATATAATTCCAATTAAACCTAATAAAAATTAATATTATTGCGTATTTGTATTTTTTTTTCCCGTGTATTATCACTAAACTAATAAGTTATTTACAAGTAACTAGGCGAGTCATGAAAGAACCGAGATTAGCGAGGTCCAGGCTTGGCTGTTCTATAACAAGCTTAAAAGATGACTTAGAAACGGTTTGGCTCATTTACAGCCTTGTACAGAGGTGAAGCTCTGTTTGACTTGGTTAATGGCTGATGAGATAACTTCACCCACTTAATGGTTTTTTGTTCTTTTGCATCCTTTCTTGTCCAAAAGAAGACGAAGGGAAGAAATGAGTGGGAGCGCAAGCCTGGGTTGTCCTAATTATAAAAGATTGTAAAACCAAATCTATAACCTTATCAGATACAATCTTCACTTATTCTCCTCAATTTAACATCAAAAAAGCCAAGACAGGGACTCATGTCCTGTCCTCTCTTTGCCCCTTGTTGCCCCTTGTGCTTCAGTGGACGCAGCATCCCTCTCTATCTCTATCTCTATCTCTATCTCTCCCAGGTGTAGCCAAAATTCACTTACTGCAAAGGAAAGGAAAGGAAAGAGGGGAAGAAAAGGTGCAAGGGATAAATCCCAGAGGAGAAGAGAATCTGTAATAAATATGCTGAAATGCTGAAGCTCGACCAGCCACGCGTTCTCTCCTTTTATTTTGTTCCATTGCTCAACCAACCTGACCCACAATCACTCAAGACCAGCTCCCCCTCCTCCCCTCTCTCTGCCCACTCTCTTCTTCCTCATTAAATTATTCATAAAGGGAGCTGTTGAAGTAAACACCCTTTCCTATTTTTTATTACCACCTTAAAAAACAAGACAAAATCCCAAGCACTTGTCTTCCTTAAATACATACTGTGCACGCGCGCGCGCGTGAATTCCTACTTGCTCGCCGGCTATGCCGACGCCGGTAAGCGTAGCGAGGCAATGCTTGACAGATGAGGCAGCGCGTGCTTTAGACGAAGCTGTTGCGGTGGCGCGTCGAAGAAACCACTGTCAAACAACCTCTCTCCACGCCGTCTCCGCTCTACTAGCTCTCCCGGCCTCAACTCTGCGGGACGCCTGCTCACGTGCCACCACAAGCGCGTTCTCTTCACGCCGCCAGTTTCGCGCTCTGGACCTCTCTGTTGGCGTCTCTCTAGACCGGTTACCATCTTCGAGGACTCTTGATGAGGATCCACCGATATCGAATTCCCTGATGGCAGCGATCAAACGGTCGCAGGCGAATCAACGGAGACACCCTGATAATTTCCATTTGCACCAAATACACTGTAACCAGCAAGCGGCGTCGGTTTTGAAAGTTGAGATGAAACATTTCATTTTATCGATTTTGGATGATCCGATTGTGAGTCGGGTATTTGGGGAAGCCGGGTTTAGGAGTTATGATATAAAGATAGCAATAGTTCACCCGCCGGTTAGTCAAAGTTCGAAATACTCGCCGGTCGGGTGCGCCCCAATATTTCTATGTAACTTGCCGGGCTCGAATATTACTGGTCCGGGGCGACCACCCGGATTTAGTTTTCCTTTTAGCAGTGGGCTTGATGATGATGATGTTGGCGATGATGATGTTTGTAGGAGAATTGGTGAGGCTTTAGTGAGGAGAGATGGGAAAGGAAGAAACTTATTACTTGTTGGGGTTTATGCAAGCAAGGCTTTAAAGGGTTTTGTTGATAGTGTAAATAAAGAAAACAAAGGAGGTGTTTTGCCTAGTGAGATTAGTGGGGTGAGTGTAATTAGCATTGAAGATGAGATTATTCATTTTGTTAGTGAACTAGGGGGCGACAAAGAGAAGATGGGATTGAAGTTTGAGGAGTTGGGTCAGGAATTGGAGCAGTATTCAGGTCCTGGAATTGTTGTGAATTTCGGAGATATGAAGGTTTTGGTTGGTGAAAATGTGTGTGGTGATGCTGTGAGTTATTTGGTTTCGAAATTGACGAGTTTATTGGAGGGTTTTAGGGGGAAAATTTGGTTGGTGGGAACAGCAGATAGTTATGACACATATTTAAAGTCTGTAGGGAGGTTTTCGAGTGTGGAAAAGGATTGGGATCTTAGGGTTCTGCCTATTGCTTCTTATAAGAGTCCTGTTGGCGATTTTAGTTCGAAATCGAGGTGAGCGGTTTTATACTGTGAATTTGTTGGGTCAAAAGCTGAAAATAACCTCTATTATGCTTTCATTGGATATTTCTTAAAATTTGGATGCAAGAATTTCTATGCAGGGTGGTGGAGTTTAAGTTTGATGTTTGCATTTGTGATTGTAGCATACAGTAAGAGGAAGATGGGAGAAGGATATGGCCCAAAAAGATTGGCCTGAATTTGAATTTTTTTTTTTTACTTATAATTGCTTCTATGAACCAGAGATTGCTGCTGTTTTATTTGGACTAGTGTATTTGCTTTCTTATTTGTCATCTTGGATTCTTGTTTATATTAGTAGATGCATTTCCTAAGCTTTCACTTCACATAAATTTTTTCCTAGGTTTCTTGTTTGTGTGCCAAGTATTGTCTTGTTAAAATGACACTTATTCTTGTTGCCTTAGCATTAATTCACTGTCTTAAATTTTGCACTCAAGTGTCGTGTTTTGGGAATCTAGAAATACTGTTAAAGTTTGATCACATCTCACTTTTAAGTTTTAATTGTCCATGAAGTGAAATTTAGTGTCGTGCTGATCTGCTTCTCCCCTTGCACCCCTGTGGTTATATCTTGTATTTTTATCATTTTGTTGAAAATGAAATGATGCGCCATGTTAATGGCTGCTGCTATTCCAAAATCAAATTGCAAATATGTGTGCTGCACGTACAATTTAGCTTCTGACCAAAATTTACCCATTGAATCTCACAGTTACCTGCTCATGACACTTACAGCTTGTTGGGTTCTTTTGTTCCATTTGGTGGGTTCTTTTCTACACCATCTGATTTCAAAAAACCAACGAACAGCATAAATCAGTCGATTATATGCTGTCACCTTTGCAATGCAAAGTATGAGAAAGATGTTGCTGCTATTCTGAAGACGGGGTCAACAACGTCAGTTGCTGATCAGAGCTCAGAGAAGTTACCTTCTTTGCTACAGATGGCTGAACTTGACACGGGAAAGGCAGTGGATGCAGTCAAGGTGTGTTACTCTGTGGTTGCAAATCTTTGACTTAGCTCACCATGCACTCACATAACTATGCGGTTCTTGTATGAAAGGTTCACAAAGATTTATCTGCCCATTATTTTTATTTTCTGTTTTGCCATTGGTATTGGTGGCCATATTTATGGATGTGTGCGCTTCATCTTCAGTGCAGACCAGAGATGATGATACAGCATTGAATGCTAAAATTTTGGGGCTGCGAAATAAATGGAATGATATCTGTCAACGTCTCCATCATGCACAGCCATTCTTCAAATTTGATGTTTCCCAGGCCTCATCCCAGGTCTCCATTGCTGAGGGTTTTCAATGTGTAGCAGATGGGAAGAAGAGCAGAAGCAATAGCAGCAGCAGAGATTCCTCACTAAATGAGAGTCAATGTGTGAATCTAAATCTTGGTGTTTGTTTGAACAAGCAAAAGATCTTTCCAGCAAAACATTGTGTAGATTCTGAAACCGAGGATGTTAATCATGGATCTAAGCAACTGGAAGAAGTTCCAAGACTTAAGCAAAAAGACAAAGAGAGCCCTTGGTTTACCCCCTGCTCCCTTTCTAATGTGAGTCTGCCCACTGACCGGACATCATCTTCATCTGTCACCTCTGTAACCACACATTTGGGGTTGGGAACACTTTATGCTACTAGCGCTCAGGAGCATAATATTACAAAATTACGTGACCCTATGGAGCATCTTCAGCACTTCTCAGGTTCTGCTTCTGCGGAGTTTGATGACAATACTTCACTTCAGATTGCAAAATCTTCTTCCTTCTCTGGCCCTTTTTCAGGAGGGAAATTCAATTTAAGAGATTTCAAATCAGTGATGAAAGCTATTTCTGAAAAGGTTGGCTGGCAGGATAGAGCCACGTATGCTATTGGTGAAGCTGTATCCCGCTGCAAAGCAGGACATGGAAGACACCATGGTTCAAATTCCAAAGGAGATATTTCATTTATTCTCCTTGGACCTGACAGAATTGGAAAGAAAAAAATTGCTTCAGCACTTGCTGAGGTAATGTTCGGCAGTACCCAAAGCTTCATCTCTCTGGATTTGGGATCCCATGATAAGGTAAGCTCATCAAACTCCATATTTGACAGCCAAGAATTACAATATGATGATGAATTAGGGAGGTCGATGACTTTTGTTGATCGTATCGCTTCAAAGTTGAGCAAGAAACCCCATTCGTTAATCTTTCTTGAAAACATAGACAAGGCTGATCCTTTGGTCCAGCATAGCTTGTCCTACGCTTTGAGGACTGGTAAATTCCCAGATTCACGTGGAAGAGAAGTTAGCACCAACAATACCATTTTTGTGGCAACATCAACAATCATAGTGGGTAATACGAACTTCCTGTCAGAAAACAAATCCATTAGGTTTTCCGAGGAAATGATACTTGGAGCTAAAAGCTGGCAAATGCAAATATTAGTGGAACATGCTGCGGAAGCTACCAGTAAAAGGAGTGAAATGAAGGTGAGGATTTCAAGAGAAATAACCTCTGCGGTCTCATATGGGAATAAAAGAAAATTAGATGCAACTAGTGACTTAATGGAGCAGGAAAGTAGCTGTGAGTCTAGCAAACAGGCCCATAAGGCATTGCGATCCTATCTGGATTTGAATCTTCCTGTAGAGGACACAGGAGAGTGTGCCAATTACGGCGACACTGACAGTGACTCCATTTCTGAAAGCTCGCAAGCTTGGTTGGAAGATTTTTCTGATCAAGTGGATGAAAAGGTGGTATTCAAGACATTTGATTTTGATTCTCTTGCTGAAAAGATAGTGAAGGAAATCGGCAAACAATTTCAGATGGCATTCGGATATGAGATATTGTTGGAGATTGATGATGAAGTCATGGTACAAATACTTGCAGCTGCTTGGTTGTCTGAGAAGGAGAGAGCAATGGAGGACTGGATTGAAGAGGTGGTTGGGAGAGGGTTCAGAAAAGCCAAGCTGCAGTCCCAATTTAGTGCTCAGTGTGTTGTAAAGCTAGTTACTTGTAAAGGCCTTGTGCTGAAAGAGCAAGCTCCTGGAATACGCCTGCCTTCAAGAATTAATCTGTGAGCTGATTTCTCGCTCATCAATGTTTCTTGTAATTATATGTATAGTAGCGTATAGGCTATAGCTCTAGTTTCTGAAAAGCCTTTTTGGTCAATCGATCCCATGATTTTTTTTGTGCATTGTGCGACTTTTTAGATAATATAAAGAAAAATAGCGGTTACTTTTCGTTCTAAAAATTGTGCATGTTGGATGCCTCTGAGCAGTTGGCCTGCGCTTGCCAAAGCAATTTTGTCTTTCAACCATACCATACTTGCAGTGCACATGAGCTTCTTTCTTCGGAATATTGTGCGCACTGGACTGTTTTACTGGACTAGGTGGTAGTTCTTCAGGCCGCCGGGAAGTTACTCCATATAAATTACGGTGGAAAGGTTCACGCCGGCAACACTATTCCATGTGCAATTGATAGATGCCGTGATAACAGTCGTGGAGAAGGGTTGATCTGCTTCTGGTTTGCCCAGCAAAAGCAAAGGCAAATATGGATGCAGATTCAAAACTTTCCGACTCTGCCTTTCCATCTGTTAGGCCCAACCAAGTTATATTGTTGGTAAAGAAATATTTCTTCGAGCACATGAATGAATAAATCTCTTTTCTTATATCACTAAAATGTTTCATATTTTTTTGGAAAATACTTTTATCATTAAAAAAAGAAAATAAAAGGCGAAGCAAGGAAGATTTGTAAATGTAGCGCCATGGTGTAATGACTTTGCAACGATAATTACATAAAAAAATGATACATTAATGATTTTTCTTAGCCAAAATACGAGAAACAATGCTTCTTTTTTCTTTTTTCTTTTTTTGTGTGTGTTGAAGGAGATGGATCTCGCAGGCAAAGTTAATTCCAGATGGGCAACTCGATTTGTTTAGATCGAGTACTGGATTATGGTAGCAGTATGAGAGTACAGTAGTTTTTTTCATCATTGCCTCTTGTAGGATACAAAGCGGGAAGATTTGCCCTCATGTAAAGACTGCAGGCTTGCAGCGGAGTAGATACAGACTCACCAATTACGTGCAGATGGCCTCTGTAAAAACAAAGACAAGCAGGGACGCTGCCCAAAACAACATCTGCAGAATTAAGCCCGTCAGCTCCGATATCCATTTCTAGACTAAAAAAGGTCCTGCCTCCTGCCTCCTGCTGCTCCTCTTAGGATTGGGAAGTTGGTATTGATTTGGATTTTACATGCATCTCGATATCCTGAACGCCATTGCTTTGTCTGCATGTTTCTTTTTTCTATTCCTGGATTTTCTGTGATGCTCCTAAAATTCAGTTCTGGTTTCTCAATGGTCACCTCTTCCGTAGTTCTTGAGCATTCATCTGCGCAGTGCCCATTATCTTTTTCATCATTCAATTATTAATGTTGATGTGTGCACCTTGACGTATTTTCCACTTGTTAATGCCTATAAGAACATAAATAAACAAGAAGAAAAAATGAATTAGAAATTATTAGTTATTTCATAGGAAGATCTACCATAATAACCATTCATGGATCGTATATGAATGAAATGATTCTCTTATATTCTAATTTTTCCTTCAAAAAATGTTCTTGAAATAATGTTTTGTTTTAAATTGTTTTTTATATATATAATTTTAGATTTTCAAACTTTCCTGTGTTTGTTTGCTATTAGTAAAGTTGATCAACGAAAAATATTTTTCAGTCAAAGAAAAATTTAGAGGGCGTTTGTTTGCCTGGAAAGTGATTTTCTAAAAATCACTTTCCAAACTTTCCTGTGTTCATTTATCATTAGAAAATTTAGTCAATGGAAAACACTTTCCGGTCAAAGAAAATTTTGGCTTGATTTCCAGAAAAGTATTTTCCTTTTATTTTGGGCGGAAAACACTTTTCAGAAGTTGTAAAAAATTTAGAAATATTATATTATTTGCTGATTATATCAAATTTGATCCTCAAACTATTGATTGATATATATTTTGTTTGATTTTTTTTTAATTTCATCCCTTAAAATTTAGTTTAATTTAATTTTTATATTAACTTTGGTCCTTATTTTTATAATTATTATTTGATTTTCTCTTATCATTTTTTTAATTGAAATTTTTTATCTATCAAATTTGGTTCTCATTCTTTTGATTGTTACGTATTTTATTTGAAATAATTTATTAAATTGTAATTATTATTATTTTAATTTCATCATCTTTTAATTTTTTTAATTTGTTAGATTTGAACTCCATTATTTTCATTATTATTTATTTTATTTCAGATAATTTATGAAATTAGATTTTTTTCAATTTCATTCTCATTCAACTTTTTAATTTGTAAGATTTGTTTCTCATTATTTTAATAAATTTGAAAAAAAAATAAAACATTAATAAGCTATTTTTTAGCTCATTTTTCATAACATAATCAAACACTCGAAAGTGTTTTCCAACTTATTTTCCATGACACTACCAAACATAAAAAAAAAAATTCACTTTCCAAGAAAACCACTTTTCAAAAAAACTATTTTTCAGCAAACAAACGGGGCTTGGTTTCCATAAAGTGTTTTCCTTTTATTTTAGGCGGAAAATACTTTTCAGAAATTGTGAAAAAATTAGAAATGTCATATTATTTGCTGATTATATCAAATTTGGTCCTCAAACTTTTGATTGCTATATATATTTTGTTTTGAATATTTTTTTTTTAATTTTATTCTTTAAAATTTAATTTTTATATTAACTTTGGTCCTTATTTTTATTAACTTTTTATTATTATTTATTTTATTTGAGATAATTTATGAAATTATATTTTTTAAAATTTCATTTTCATTCAACTTTTTAATTTGTAAGATTTTTTCCTTATTATTTTAATAAACTTGAAAAAAAATATTAATAAGTTATTTTTCAATTTATTTTTCATGACATAACTAAACGAAAATATTTTCCAACTTATTATTTTTCATGACACTATCAAATATCAGAAAATAATTTATTTTTTTGGAATTCACTTTACAAGAAAATTAATTTTAAAAAAAATACTTTTTAATAAATAAATGAGGCATTAATATATTAATATCAAAAAATAAATTTTAAAAAATAAAAAATAATAATTTTTAAATATATTTTTTAAAAAACAATTATGCAACCATTTCCACGTTATCTAGCATGGAGTGGGAATTACACGTCCAGGTGGATCCATCAACTTTAATAATTGATTGGACAAGTATCAGTTGAGGGTGTACGTAATAATTTCTCCCATTTTCAATCTGGAGCTACTTAATTATTGAGCGGGAATTACACGTCACGCTAACATATGCTTGATTATCTGTTTTGGAGTGTGGTTGGAGTTATGTTTTAAAGTGTATTTTATTTAGAAATATATCAAAATAATATATTTTTTATTTTTAAAAAATTATTTTTGACATCAGTGCATCAAAATAATCTAAAAACACCAAAAAAATATTAATTTAAAGTAAAGAAAAAAATATAAAAAAATATTTTTTTTTCAAAAACGTTTTTGAAACAAAAAAACAAACAGGACTGTCAGTTTCTCGCAGCAGTTCTATTATGGCCTGTTTGGGATTGTGGTAGCGGTTATGGTTCAAAGTGCTTTTCACTTAGAAATGCATCAAAATAATTTTTTTTTGTTTTTAAATAATTATTTTTGAAATCAGCACATTAAAACAATTTGAAAACATTAAAAAAATAGCAAAAAAAATTAAAATTTGAGGGAACACGGTTTCAACCTCATTCCCAAACATGCTCAATGCATTATTGAATTTTATATTTTATATTTTAAATTATTTTAAAAAAATTATTTAAATATATTGATATTAAATTTAAAAAATATATTATTTTAATACATTTTTAAATAAAAAAAATCAGTTTAAAAGGCAATATTTATCATTGCCTCAAACATCTCCTAAAAAAAACTAATCACTATAACGTCATTATTGTTCATCATCTTACAGATCACTGTGTATTAGAGCGGTGATTTTTTTAATTTTTAATTTAGTTTTCAAATTTTTATTTTGCTTAATTTAGTTGCTTTGAGCCTTAATTAGCACCTAATTATATACTTTTCTAAGGGATGACTAAATAAAAATACAGAGAATTAAAGTGAAAAAAACAAGTAAAATAGGTGGTGACTTTAAAATTTATCTAGATAAGGGTTGAATTAAAAGACAAAGGTCTGAAATGAAAAAAACCGATGATAAAATAGGTGGCGACTTTAAAATTTGTCTAAAAAATTCATTTTAGTAACCCATCTTTTTTATATCTTACCTAATTGGTCTCTTTAATTTTTAAATATTCAATTTTGGTGCCAAACTTTATTTTTTTCATTTTCAGTTATTTTTTTATGGGAAAAGAGAGAGGGACTTGCTGGATTCCAGTGTAGATAGATAAATTTATCGTTGGCGACAATTCTGACAACCAAGACAGTTGATTTTTGTGTCATTGTACCATATGATGAAAGGAGTTCAAACTAGGTGTTTTTCACCTTGAAAATGCCTAAAAATCATATTTGAGTTGGGAAAATTTTTTATTTTTTTATTTTGAGGTGTTTTTTTTTTTAATTTTAGAAGTCATTGATTGGTTTAACAATGTTACTAGGACTTGCTAGATTCCAGTATAGATAGATAAATTTGTCATTGCAACAATTTTGACAACCAAAACAGTTGATTTTTGTGTCAAATTGTTCCATATGATGAGAGGAGTTCAAACTAGGTGTTTTTCACCTTGAAAATGCCTAAAAATCATATTTGAGTTGGGAAATTTTTATTTTTTTTTATTTTGAGGTGTTTTTTTTATTTTGTATTTTTAGAAGTCATTGATTGGTTTAACAAGGTTACTAGGACGTGTTTTAGGTATTTTGGGTTAAAAATGTTTTGGTATTGGTTTTTGAGTGGAAAAACATGAACTTTATTTTCGGGCCACCACAATGACCAGAATCTAGATAATCAAAATAACACGTTGTCTATTTTGTTTCAAAGAAACTGGGGCCACATTAACTTATAAAAAAAATTTAAAGGCCCGTGTGCATGGGCCTAACCTTGCAGGCCCGCACATCCGGGCCATTTCTTGATGGGTCAGGCATTCGACCTTGAGTAGCAACGCCTGACCTCATTTTTTTTTTAATTTTGATTTTTATTAATTAAAACCATTTTTATGTCTTTTTTAAATATTTTTTAAGTTTATATTTTAATTAATACCCCTTCTCTACGATTGTTTTTTTTTTCTTATTTAGACTTTTTTAAATAACAATTATTTTTTAATTATATTGGGTGTGCTAAATTTTTGAAGAGATTGGTATGATTCATCTGTAATTTCTTTTATAGTTTATATAGATTAAATTTATTTTTATAAATATATAATTTTTATTTTGTTATAATATTTTTAATATGTGCAGTTTTACATAGTATTTTTTTTATTTTATTTTATTCAATGAATTTTGTATGTGTGACGATTTCTATTACAGATTGATTTTAATAAACAAATTCATTAAACACATCCGGATAAATGACCCTTGTTGCGATATTAAATATTTTGATCTATATTAATCTTTTAATTTTTCCATTTTTATTTTAATTTATTGTCAATTTTTTTCTATCGAATTATTCTAACCTCATGACCCAAGACACATGATAGACATGCAATCTAGACATATATCATGTCCAAGTTATGGATTTCACGTGTTAGCCTAGCTTTGCTAAGGGCAATTTTTATTTGATTTGTTTGTTGTTGTTACCTTATTTTTTGTATTATTAAATTAATCAAGATTTAACCTAATTATTGAATTTTTTTATTTTTAAAAAAACATAATCGTCTCATAAAAATTTTGATCTTACCCGTGGCATTACATGGGCCACTAATCTAGATAAAAGAAACTAAAAGGGGTAGATTACTATAGCATTTTTTATTGTTGTTCTAGAATCGGTGACACTGTGGATTGGAATATTAAAATAATAATTTTGTTCTTATAAACATAACATTGTTGGCCTTGAAAGCAGGGGTATAATAATATTTTTATAGTTATTTGCATAATAAAATGGCCGGTATGCTTTTAAAGATAAAAAAAAATCATACACCATAGAGCAAGGATATTTTTTATTTTTTTCCTTTCAAATGCACGGTCAAATAACCTAAAATGTGCTTGAATTAAACTTGTCTTTGCCTTGGGGGTTTTAATGTCCTTTCCATTTTGATTTTTTTTTTTTTGTGTGATTATCAAGTCTAATAAAGGCAATTTAGTATTTAGACATATATAAAATATTAATTAATTTAAAAAAAAATCATTTGCATATGACATTGACGCAAATGAGCGTGAAGGTTGTCTTAATCTTTGTCCGACGGCCAACATCTAGCTTCCACAACAAGGTTTTATTCATCACGGGTTCACCTCCATTCATAGGCAGCATGTGTACCGTAAAATGTCGGGTTTTGCTTCATTAGCCGTTTCTATTTTTTCTTTCTTTTTTTTTTTTTTTCGATTTCAGGGTCTTTTCCTATATATTTTCAAAGCAGCCCTTCAAATTTTTTTCTTTCACATTTGATTCATGTTTTTTTTATTGTTATTTTTTTATTTTAAATAATCCATAGATTTAGAATTTTCTTTCAATTTAACCCTCATTTAATTTTTTTTTGCATTTCAGATTTAATCATCATTCTTTTATTAATAAGTTTTTTCAGTCATTCTCTTAATTAGATTATCTTTTCAACTACATTTCTCAATATTTTATATCATTTTCTTAATTGAAAAATTACATCCCTTAATATTTTAGTTCATTTTACTTTTTGTCAGATCTAGTCTTTATTTTTTTAATTGTTATCTTGTTTTGTTTTTAATTAATTCTATTTTATTAGAATTTTTTTTTCGATTTCATCTCTCAACATTTTGTTTATTGAGATTTTGTTAACCTTTTGGTCACGGGTTTGAAACATTGGATCAGGTTTGCTTACATCTTTTTCTTCAGGTCTTTTTTTTACAAGTTTTTTTATTTCATCAGTCTATGGAGTTATTCGATTTCATATGCTAAGTCACGAGTTTTGTATATTAACCCTGACTTGACTCGACCCAATATTTTTTTTTTAATTTGTTTTTTGTTGTTTTCGTCTATTTTTATAGCATATTATCAAATTAATTTAGGTTTAACCAAATTATCGGTTTCTTTTACTTCAAAATAAACACTATTATCTCTTAAACATTCTTTTACGACGCTAAAAAAAAGTCTGGTTCCATCCGCGGATCACCAATAAGTGTATACTACTGAGAAAGGACATAGACATGTTTATATGTCAATATCTTGTGAGATATGTTTTATTTATAAGATTAATTTGTCACTGCTGCTTCTCCTTTTCATCTAGTTTTGCAATTTGTGCTAGCTCGTGATGAGCTCGGAAGTCGGTTAAAATAATCGGAACAGCAATTCAAAAGCATTCTTATGGCTTGATGGTTTTGTTCATTTTTGTTCATTTTTTTTTATTAATATGGGTGTTGAGGTCAACTTATGTGTACCTCGACTAATCTCACGGGTCCTAAAATTAATGACCATATAAGTCTCCAGTGACCATTATATGTATTAACAACTATAAAGCTCAAATCTAAGATCATAGAGAAACAAACCTCTTAATTTCAAGCTTTCGTATTTTATAATAACTGTTTTGTTCGTTTTTTGAATCATATGATGTGCTTAATTGTAGTTGGTTCATCTGTTAAACATATGAGAAACTTCTTTAGTATACTCTTTTGGATTGCCGTCACACTGAGTCGACTAGATTAATTAAGGGTTGGATTTTTTTACACGAGTCAACTGAGTTTTGAGTAGATTCGTTGGTCCTCAATAATCTTGCTAGTAATTGCTGACTAAAAAGTTGTGGTACAATTATTTAATTATAATTTTAATTCTATGAACTTTCACCAAAAAGAAAGCCTCTAAATCTTTTATCAATGGTCAAATCTGACTATAATTGTTCTAGTTGATAATTGCCATCTATCATCATCACAAGGATTATACGGTTGATATTGCACACATACGCATCCCACACATTATGAATTAACACTAATTAAATAAAAACTCAAGTAGTGCATGATTAAATTTCTAGTTTTGTTCAGGATTTTTTATATATAAAAAATAACACATTGGTAAAATTTTGAATAAAAAAACACATATTTAAAAAATAACACAATTTCAACACAACCATAATTTTAAATATTGATTTTATAATAATTATTATTGGAATTAATAGTTATTTAATTATAAATCAAATGTGCATGCCTTGTGCAAATTATTTAACATGTAAAAAATTTAACATAAATAATTATGAAAACTCAATGACCAGTATATGATATTCAAAATCTAATGGTCAATAAATAAAAGGCGAGATAAGATAATGTGGCATGAGAGAGAAACGAAGAGGAAAAAAAGAGGGAAAGAAAAAATGGGTCAACATGGACACATCGAAACTTCTGTTTTTACACACCATTATTATTAGAAAGATTTCAACAAGACAATTATAACCACACCATGAAAGATCACCAAATGAAATCTTAATTGGTTAGTGGCTTTATTTTGAGTTAATTTTGAGTTTTTAGTTAATCCCAAACAAAACCACTAACCAATTAGGACATTATTTTGTGGTCTTTCATGGTATGGCTAGAATTGTCCGTTGAGATTTTTTTAATGATATCGGATGTTGAAAAAATAAATTCACGATATGTCCCCGATTACCCCTACTTTCTTTGCCTTCTTTTTCTTCTCTCGTTTCTCTTTCATACCATATCAGCTTATCTCTCCTCTTATTTCTTAATCATTAGATCTTGAATCTCATATTTTAATCACTGGATTTTTATAGAATTTTATAATAACCGGATATTTATAGAATTTTATGTTGACTTCTTTACATGTTAATTAATTTCACTTTTAATTTATTGAATAAAAAAAATGCTATTCTTGATAAAAATCATTACAAAATTAATATTCATGATCGCGGTTATGTTGAAAGTATATTGTTGTCCAAATAATTTTTTCATTATTTTCTCACTATTTTTATGAGACTATGTTAAAATGATATATAAAAAAATTTGTTTAGGATTGCTTGTATTTGATAATTTATCAAGAACCACTCATGCTTTAACCACAATAAGTAATAATTATTTTTTATTAGAAAATATATTAAAATATTTTTTTTTTATTTTTAAAAATTTATTTTTAATATCATTACATCAAAATAATTTTAAAATAAAAAATAATTTAAAAAAAAAAAACTCAAAATTTTTAAAAATTGCGGTTGAAATGCTCCTGGATTAAGGATGTTGTGACACATTTTCCTCTCAAAGAGAGTTCACATTTCAGCACTCTCCATCATCGTGCTGTGGAAATTCTGCCTGTGCTTATTTCCTGTGGGACCCTGGGTTTTGTCCGAAACATGGTTCTTCGTGTTTTCCGTCCACTGTACCGAAGAAAAGTCCGAGGCGGCTGACTAAAAAAAGAGGTAGGTAGTGGTGAGACTGCTGTCGGGATGCAGAACAGCAAGTTCAAAATTGCTGCGTGGCAAGCCAACTGATGAAACTTTTTCTCTCTCTCTCTTTGCTTTTCAGATGAGAGCCAAAGACTACTGTAGTTGATGAACCAAGAAGTGATGTCGTATTTAAATCAAAGTCCACTTTTTGGAAGTCTTCAAGTGGATCATTTCTGTGTTTTTTTCTTATTGGTTTTTACGCCCCACTAGATACCATGCTCGGTATGCTTCTAGATTTAATTTGTATTTTCACTTTTAAAAATTAATTTTTTTAAAATAATATATTATTTCAATGCATTTGTAAACAAAAAAAACATATTTTAAAAAATAATTATTATCACAATACCAAACAAGTAGATAATACACAAAATGTTATTATTATCACATATAACACGGCTGCACGACATTATTATTGCGCATAAACTTTAATTTTATTAAAAATAATATAAAAATATCCATGAAATTTTATTTAATAGTGTACACTGTTTGATTGAGATATTTATTTAATATAATATCACCATTCGGTTAATCAAGTTGCTAGGAATTAAAATCTCGTTATTTTTGTTTTATTTTATTTTATTGTTTTTTACTGGATAATCTACCTTGCTTAAGTATTCTTCTCTGTGACAATAACTTTATTTTCTTAGTATTTCTAACAAATTCTTAAAAGGTAAATTATAATTTAATTCCTGGGTTGATTGTTCAGTTTCTTGCTTCCGGAAAAATATAAATTTTAACTCAGCAGTGTTGTGGCGCATTAACAATACTGTAAGATTGACCTGAAGGGCTGATATGGGAAGATGATATTATTTGGATTTCATTGCTTATATTCATGTCATTTTGATGTGTTTTTTTACATTAAAAAGTTAAAATGTAAATCAAAAAATTTATCCAAATATTTAATTAAATAAATCAATAATTATTTATGTAAATAAATAAAAAAAAATTAACAATAACTAAAAGAGAAATTAAAAAAATTAAGAGATGAATATAGATTAAGATATTTAACCACACAAAATGATATATTTAATAAGTGGTATTTACTAAACTTGTTTTTTTTAAATTATTAAAAGATAATAGAAATAGAAACACAAAATAAACTAATTGAATAAACTTATGCCCTAAAAAAATTATGCAAGGTTGAATATATCATGAATATCATTTAAAGATAAATATTTTTTATTTTTAAAAACAAAGTTCATTTGTATAAAACAAGCAGAAAGATCATATATTCAAAAATCAAATACAAACAAAACAACTTTTAAAAAACTTTTATTCAAAAAAGATTTGCAAAACTTGTAATTTAAGTCATGAGACCGGAATAAACTTATAGAAAAGAAATTGAAGATAATTGCAACAATAATTTTTTTAAGAAAATAATGTAGAATGATAGTATCATAAAAATATGAGTAAAAATAGAAAAAATATGAACCACATTAACCTTCCAAGTTCATGACCCAGGTTATTAGATTAAAAACACTACAAATAAAAAAAATATGAAGTACAATCCCTAACAAATCAAATATCATAGGATGAAACTAGGAAAAAAAATCAATCAAACAAAAAAGATCTAAAAGGATTGTAATTAAAAGAACGAGGGTGAAAATAAAAATAAAAAAATAAATTAGAGTGCAAACAAAATTTTTTAACTGGAGGGTGAAATTTAAATGGAAAACAACTTTAACTAAAAGAAAAACAAATTAAAAGAATGAGGGTCAAATTGAAAAAAATAAAACAACACAAACTTTGATTGAATTATGAAATTGAAAACCAATAAAACTTTAATGAAAAAACTAAGGAAAAAAATTAAAAATTAAAAGAATAAGGGCTAAAATAAAAAAATATAAGGAATTGTAATTGAATGACTAAATTGAAAACAAATTAAACTTTTATAAAAATATATAAGAACCGAAAATGAAAAATAAAAAAGATTCAGGACTGAAATTTAAATATAAAAAACAAAGAGGATAATCAAGTATTTTTTCTAGCAGGAAAAGAAAAAGAAAAAAAAAACAACCACCGACGACAAATCGCTTATCATTCATCATCACGTACCATACTAGAAAGAAGGATGCGGTGCCACTTCTAAAAACACGGTAGAAGTACGGGTTCAATAACTGGATGATATCTTTCGTTCTAGTATGTAATGAGTACGCGCCAACAACTTTTGAAATAAAAAAAAATAAATGTAAAAAATACTAAAACACCTCTTATTACCCTGTAAATTACAAATTAACTTGTGTGAAAGGATAAAAACACCCTTAAATACATTCTTAATTTTTATCTTTTCTAAGAGCAAATACATATTTTGACAACAGCGTGAGAAAGGGAAACACTAATAAAATTCTTGGTTAACAACTCTATAATTTTTTATCTTTAAAGATAAATAAGTTTTTTTAATTTTTTTGAAGTTTATAAAAAGATAAAAAAAACTCTTAATCAACTATTCTAAATAACATTGACCTTGACGGTAAACCATATAAAATTTTTGAAAAAAAACTAACATACTTCAATAATTTTTTAATGACCAATAAGCCGCTGAAAAAATCTCAATTACCCCCACTATCATGGCTTTTATTTTCTCCACGAAATGAGAAAATAATAATTTTACTGAATTCAGAATAAATTGTATCCAGCAATACAATGAAAAAACCCACATCGCTGTATTTCTTGTTAATGATTAAGAATATTGAAAGTGCAATATATTCTTTTTGTTAAAAGAAAAGTCTACAATGTGTCATCATCAGGAGTAAAAATGTCTTGAGAGGTTTCCCTCTTTCGAGCAGCTGGCATGGAAAAGAAAAGAGATATTGTCTTTAAAAATAGATATTATAAAATATCTATATCTTTAATTGTAATCCTAAAAAATAGCAAGACCTATCCAGTTACGATTTTTTTTTTAAAAAAATCAGTGGCTGATTCAATTTTCTGCGTTGCTTTCGGATGTTTCAATTTTTTTTTTGTTATAAATTAATTTTTTTTTATGTGTTTTAGAGTTTTGATATGCTGATTTTAAAAATAATTTTATAAAAATAAAAAAATATCATTTTGATATATTTAAGTATAAAAAACACTTTAAAAATAACTGTAACCACACTTTCAAATAAATATACAGCAATAAAGGTATTTTACCCTAGGTAAATTAAGCACTAATAATTTGAAGGTATAAATGTTCAGGTCTTTTTCCTTTTCTTTTTCTTTTCTTTATTAACCATGTTTAAGCACTCCCGGTTTTTTTTTTTCCTCACTGCTCGGCCCTACAGAAGCGTTGTACTGTGATCTTTGGATAACTTTTAAAATGTTTTTTTAATTAAAAATATATTAAAATAATATATATTTTTTTATTTTTTAAAATTTATTTTAAATATTAACATAATAGATACGAACAAGATATACATGGATAAAACTGCGAGGAGTGTAACTCAACTGATCAGTTAATCAAGTCTTAGATTTGATTTTTAGAGATCACTAGTTTGAGTCCCACAAATCTTGAAAACTTACATGATTATTAATTTTAGAGCTCGTGAGATTAGTTAAGGACGTATAAGTTAGCCTGAATATCTATAATAAAAAAATAAAAAATAAAAAATAAAAAAAGAAGATATATACAGATAGGGTGATGAATAAATAAATGTTGTGTTTATTTTCCATAGCATGAATGCAAGCTTTTTTTTTTCCATTCAACCAAGGAAAACGACATGGAATGCTTGTTCTGACCTGCTCGGGTTACTTTCACGGGTGTCCCGATTACCATATCTTCCATGTCGTTTAGGTTCGTGTGGGGCCACGTCTTGAAGATGCCATGGACTTTTCATCAGGCTGGACATACTCAATCAATCTCTAGTAGAATCAAATTGGGAATTTATTGTCCACCATTTCAAGCCGTCCCTTTTCTCTCTCTCTTTCGGCTGCACAAATCGAAGCCGCTCCAATATCTGAACATTCATCGATGAAAAAGAAGCATCGGCAGAAAGCAAGGGCGTGCTAGCTAAGCATACGAGGCTAATCAATACAGCTATCATGTGTGTGGATGACTGTGTGTGGAATTTGTTTTTTCAGAGCAACGAGATATCTGGATTAGTTTATATATATCTTTATTAATTTTATAAATTTTAAAATTAATAATTATATAAATTTTTAATGACTTTAAAATTTATAATTTTAGAAATAAATTCAGAGCCTAAGTGAAATTAATTCACATAAAAGTTGACATTAAAGAAGAGATGATGATCTCTCATCATCTTTCTGTTTATTCATGACTCTCAATAACTCAAATTTAATCAATGTAAAATTTAATCACATGAATTTTAATCAACAAATAGGGCTAAATAAAAAATTTAATCACATGAATTTTTAAAAATACAAAAATAAATAAGGCCAAATAAAAATATAACATGATTCTTAATCAATGTAAAATTTCAAAATCAAACCAAATCTAAATAAACTAGATCCACGTTCTAATGCACAAACCCTCTGGATTATTCACAAAATTAAAAGAAGAGAGCTTTGAGGACGAGAGAGAGATAGAGAGATCCAGAAATTTGATTCGGAAAGGAAAATGAAGATCATAAACATGTATTTGGATGCGAGAGTGTAAGAGGTAGCCAATTGAGAAGGTGAGGGAGATATTTTAGAATTAATATTTATTTGTAAGGATATTTCTTGAAGAATAAATAAATATATTTATTTTTATGTTTTTGTAATCAAATTTATTTATATTCTCTTTGTACCGGAAAAAAGGCATGGGTGTTTATGGACCTCCAGATCTAAATTTGATCTTATTTTAGCTTAAAAAATATATTTAAGGGTATATTTAAAATGTGGTTGTGGTTATTTTTTAAAATGCTTTTCATTTATAAATGTATCAAAATAATATATATATTTTTTAAAATTATTTTTGATATCGTATCAAAATGATCTGAAAACACCAAAAAATTATTAATTTGAATTAAAAAAAATAATTTTTTTTTAAATGTTTTTAAAATACAAAAACAAATAGTATCAAATAAATATATCACATTAATCTTAATAACTCGATATATTCCAAAACATCATTTTATCAATGTAAAATTTCAAAATCAAACCAAATCTAAATAAACTTTGAAGTTTTAATCAACTTTTAGTAGCATGATTAAAAAGCCAAACCAACTCATCAAATTTCTCCTATTGTGATATCTTTTATTGGTATAAAGATTGATTTTTTTTTTTGTGTGTGGATGGAATGTGGTTGGCTGGAACATTTCTCTTTCTTTTGCCTATTCCAGTGACTTTCCATGCTTTTAGGGATCTAAACGTGAGGAGAATAAATTTTAAGATAGAATTATAAAAAATAAAAATTCAAGAACTAAATTGAATTTTTCAAGTAAAAATGCTACAATAATCCTCACAATATTTGATGAGAGGCGATGCAGTAAAATAAATAGGTGAATTTGCACAGTAAAAGGGCTGTCCATGTCTTTTTTTTTTATTATTAATGTAGATGTCCGGACCAGTTTATATGTATCTTAACTAATCTTATGGGCCCTGAAGTTAATGATTATGTAAGCTTTCAATTGCCTTGAGAGGATTTAAACTTACAATTATTGGAGAACAAACCTAAAATGCGACCAGTATCAAAATAAAATAATATCATTGCTTTGAAAAAAAAAAGAAAAAAAGAAGAAAAGGCATTGTCTTGTATTTATCTTTTAATTACATTGGAAATAAAAATATAATGCTTATTAATATATTTTTATATTTTTAAAAGTATTTTGAAAAAATTAAATTTTTTTATTTATTTCAAATTAATTTTTTTTTTTGATGTTTTTTAGAATATTTAATATGTTAATATTAAAAATAAATTATTAAAATATTATTTTAATATATTCTATATAAAAATTATTTTAAAAATAATTACTACTTCATTACATTCCTAAGCATATACATAAATATATGACAGGACACCTTTTTCAAATAAAATAAAATAATACCAAAACAAGTTCAATTTAGAAACAGACGACTGAGCTTCATAGAAACCATCGAAGCGTTCCTATTTTATATACACGTACTTCGATAGCTTCTAAAATTCAGCCCCAGTAACCTTTTTCTTCTTCTTGCATTTTTCAACCAAATATCTAACAGAGCGTTCACTGTAAAGAAACAACGGTCGAAATGGGACCATACTGCGTTCGCTCTGACCAATATTACCACCTTGCTCTATAAATTTACATCACATGCCGTTAGTTTAGTAGAATTGAGCAGCGAATAAGACTTAGGTCCAGTTGACGGTGCAGGCACGTCCACGTCATTCCCATAAGAGGCCAAGCCCACGCGTGAAGCATGACAATGAATCGATACGGTCACCTTTGGGTAGGGCATTTCTATTGGATTTCCAACACGTGTCGACGTACCAATCCATAACTGTCAGATGTTAAAGCTAGTGGCCCCCACCTTCCACCGCACAAAAAGGAAATCTCATTTGTCTGCATTTACCTGTTGTTGCATTAGAGAAGCATAAAAAAAATAGATAATAAAGTAGGAGATAAGAAAATAAAAATATAGGAGGAGCCATAGAAGACGTAGAGGGTGGCTTCAAGACTCGGACTTTTGACTTAAAAATAAAAAAACGCGTCAAAAGAGAAGCCAGAAGTCTTTCTTCTTCCCCTTTCGTTCTCTGCTTTTTGGTTTGTGAAGTTAATAAAAGCAGAAGAGAGAGAGAGAGAGGTCAATAAACTTGAAAAGCCAGAAGACAAAAGCAGTTGAGGGTTTATCAGTTCTAACACATTCCGCCAGCTTTTTTACTATTGAAGCCAAGGTATGTTTCTTGAATGCTTGTTGTTATGATTTGATGATTGGTTTATGTCTGTCTTGGTGGGTTTTCGACAACTCTTAATGTTTCTGCTTGGCTTGTTAGAAAATGTAGGTAAGGGGTTGGACTTGAGTTGTGAGGTGTATAGCTTGTTATTTATGGAAATTATGCTATATTTTAATTTTTTAAATTGCTAGCTATTTTTTTATTAGAATCCAGGGTGTAGGGCGTGTTAGATGGTGCTGTTGTTTTTGTTAGGATATTAACTATTTTTTTTTTTCATTTCTTGATAGCTTTCTTTCATTTGGTTATATTTTTGTTGGAGCAGCTAAAAACATAAAAAATGTTATTTTCAAGCTGTTGTTTTATAATTTGGTGGGATTGAAGACTGCTACTGCTGGTTTTGATCTTATCCATTTCTCTCAGTTGTTGTCTCACTCTTCACTTCTCTGTAATGAAAACAAATTAAAAAACCTGTGTTTGTAAATGTTTTTGAAGGTTTTATCTGTTTACAATCTTGTAGAAAAGAGACGTTGTGGAGGAGACTTTGTGATGTGCA